>JAGKTI010008151.1:0-34496 GCA_018397915.1 Birgus latro | reverse complement strand
TCAATTCTGTGATTCTTCTTGAGACGTAATTCTGAATTATTAACTTCTGCTTTTTCGATTTTTTTTCTCCCTAAGCCGTGACTTCAAGGACAAAAAATAGCACAAAATGTGAAATAGTTCCGGCTGATAGCATCCATTGAGTAGGTAGGTCCATTCCCTTTTACTCTAATGATGGCTGAATAAGCATATTTCTCGGCGAGAACGCTCAATATTTAACTTCTTCAAGTGTTCTCAGTGTTGACTGTAAAACACATTATATTATATTCAGAACTAAGAAGACACTTTTCAGGGTGAAAATGTCACATTTATGAAAGATAAGGGGTCGATTAACACGTAATGAGAGGTGGTACCTTAGGTAAAATTTCTCAATTCTGTGATTCTTCTTGAGACGTAATTCTGAATTATTAACTTCAGCTATTCCGATTTTTTTTTTCCCTTATCCATGACTTCAAGGACAAGAAGTAGTGCAAATTGTGAAATACTTCCGGCTGACAGCATCTGTTTGGAGGTAGGTCCATTCGCTTTTAATCTAATGATGGCTGAATAAGCGTTTTTCTCGGCAAAAACGATGAATATGCAACTTCCTCAAATGTTTTCAGAGTTGACTGTAAAGCACATATTATATTCAGAACTAATAAGACACTTGTGAGGGTGAAAATGTCACATTTATGAAGGATAACAAGAAGTCGATTGACACGTAAAGAAAGCTGGTACATTTGGTTTTCAAGAACAATTAGCTTGAAAGATTGTGAGGATCACCGAGACAATTTAAAAACCAATTTTTTTTTTCTTCAGAAGAAGCAGTTTAAAATTACGTCGAGCCTTGTGGCAATTAAAAAAAAAGAATAAATAAACAAACTATCACAATATCAAGGATTCTGTTACTCCATAAACCACCTTTCATTAGGTAAAATCTTTCAATTCTGTGATTCCTCTTGAGACGGAATTCTTGATTATTAACTTCTGATTTGTCGATTTTTTTCCCGCTTAACCGTGAATTCAATGACAAGAAGTAGTTCAAATTCTGAAATAGTTCCGGCTGATAGCATCCGTTTTGGAGGTAGGTATATTCTCTTTTAATCTAATGATGGCTGAATACCCATATTTCTCGGCGAAAACGCTGAATATTCAACTTCCTCAAATGTTCTCAAAGTTGATTGTAAAACACATTATATTATATTCAGATCTTAGAAGTCACCAGTAGGGGAATTAATGTCACATTTATGAAAGATAACAAGAAGTCAACTGACACGTAATGGATGCTGGCACCATAGTTTTTCAAGAACAAACAGCTTGAAACATTGTGAGCAACACCGAAACAATTTAAAAACTTCATTCTTCTTTTTCTCCAGAAGAAGCTGTTTAAAATTACGCCGAACCTCGTGGCGGTAAAAAAAAAAAAAAAAAAAAAAAAAAAACGACCATTATCACAATATCAAGGTTTCTCTTACTCAATGCACCACATTTAATCTGCTAAAATCTCTCAATTCTGTGATTTCTCTTGAGACGGAATTCTGGATTATTAACTTATGATTTGTCGATTTTTTTTTTCCCCTTATCCGTGAATTCAAGGACAAGAAGTAGTTAAAATTGTGAATTAGTTCCGGCTGATAGCATCCGTTTTGGAAGTAGGTCCATTCTCTTTTTATCTAATGAAGGCTGAATAAGCGTATTTCTCGGTGAAAAAGCTGAATATTCAACTTCTTCAAATGTTCTCAAAGTTGATTATAAAACACATTATATAACATTCAGAACTAAGAAGACACTTGTGATGGTGAAAATGTTACATTTATGAAGGATAACAAGAAGTCGACTGACACGTAAAGAGTGCTAGCACATTAGGTTTTTAAGAACAAATATCTTGAAACATTGTGAGGATCATCGAGACAATTTAAAAACTTCAATTTTTTTTCTCCAGGATAAGTAGTTTAAAATTACGTCGAACCTCGTGGCGGTAAAAAAAAAAAAAATTATCACAATATCAAGGTTTCTGTTATTCCTTTAACCACATTTCCTCAGCTAAAATCTTTCAATACTGTGATTCCTCTTGAGACGGACTTCTTGATTATTAACTTCTGATTTTTCGATTTTTTTTCCCTTATCCATAACATCAAGGACAAGAAGTAGTGCAAATTGTGAAATACTTCCGGCTGATAGCATCTGTTTGGAGGTAGGTGCATTCTCTTTTAATCTAATGATGGCTGAATAAGCGTATTTCTCGGAGAAAACGCTGAATATGCAACTTCCTCAAATGTTCTCAAAGTTGACTGTAAAACACATATTATATTCAGAACTAAGAAGACATTTGTGAGGGTGAAAATGTCACATTTATGAAGGATAACAAGAAGTCCATTAACACGTAAATAGATCTGATTCCTTTGGTTTTCAAGAACAAATAGCTTGAAACATTGTGAGGATCACCGAGACAATTTAAAAAACAATTTTTTTTCTTCACAAGAAACAGTTTAAAATTACGTCGAGCCTTGTAGCGGTAAAAAAAAAAAAAAAACAATATCAAGATTTCTGTTACTCCATAAACCACATTTCCTTAGGTAAAATCTTTCAATTCTGTGATTCCTTTTGAGACGGAATTCTGGATTATTAACTTCTGATTTGTCGATTTTTTTCCCCTTATCCGTGAATTCAGGGACAAGAAGTAGTTCAGATTGTGAAATAGTTCCGTCTGATAGCACCCGTTTTGGAGGTAGGTCCATTCTCTTTTCATCTAATGAAGGCTGAATAAGCGTATTTCTCGGCGAAAACGCAGAATATTCAACTTAATTAAAAGATCTCAAAGTTGATTATAGAACACATTATATTACATTCAGAACTAAGAAGACACTTGTGAAGGTGAAAATGTCACATATATGAAGGATAACAAGAAGTCGACTGATAGGTAAAGAGTGCTAGCACATTATGTTTTTAAGAACGAATAGCTTGAAACACTGTGATTATCACCGAAACAATTTAAAAACTTCAATTTTTTTTTCTCCACAAGAAGTAGTTTAAAATTACGTCGAACCTCGTGGAGGTAAAAAAAAATAAAAATTATCACAATATCAAGGTTTCTGTTACTCCATAAACCACATTTCCTCAGGTAAAATCTTTCAATGCTGTAATTCCTCTTCAGACGGAATTCTGGATTATCAACTTCTGATTTTTCGATTTTTTTTCCCTTATCCAAGACTTCAAGGACAAGAAGTAGTGCAAATTGTGAAATATTTCCGGCTGATAGCATCTGATTTGGAGATAGGTCCATTCTCTTTTTATCTAATGATGGCTGAATAAGCGTATTTCTCGGCAAGAACGCTGAATATGCAACTTCCTCAAATGTTCTTAAACTTGACTGTAAAACACATATTATATTCAGAACTAAGAAAACACTTGTGAGGGTGAAAATGTCACATTTATGAAGGATAACAAGAAGTCCATTGACACGTAAAGAGAGCTCGTACCTTTGGTTTTCAAGAACAAATAGTTTGAAACATTGTGAGGATCACCGAGACAATTTAAAAATCAATTTTCTTTTTTTTTCTCCAGAAGAAGCCTTGTGGCGGTAAAAAAAAAAAAAAAACTATAACAATATCAAGGTTTCTGTTACTCAATAAACCACATTTCCTCAGGTAAAATCTTTCAATACTGTAATTCCTCTTCAGACGGAGTTCTGGATTATTAACTTCTGATTTTTCGATTTTTTTTCCCTTATCCAAGACTTCAAGGACAAGAAGTAGTGCAAATTGTGAAATATTTCCGGCTGATAGCATCTGATTTGGAGATAGGTCCATTCTCTTTTTATCTAATGATGG
This sequence comes from Birgus latro, assembly GCA_018397915.1. Classification (NCBI taxonomy): domain Eukaryota; kingdom Metazoa; phylum Arthropoda; class Malacostraca; order Decapoda; family Coenobitidae; genus Birgus; species Birgus latro. Next base: position 30,690 of record JAGKTI010008151.1, on the reverse strand, counting down.
CTGAATAAGCGTATTTCTCGGCGAAAACGCTGAATATGCAACTTCCTCAAATGTTCTCAAAGTTGACTGTAAAACACATATTATACTCAGAACTATGAAAACACTTGTGAGGGTGAAAATGTCACATTTATGAAGGATAACAAGAAGTCCATTGACACGTAAAGAGATCTCGTACCTTTGGTTTTCAAGAACAAATAGCTTGAAACATTGTGAGGATCACCGAGACAATTTAAAAACCAATTTTCTTTGTTTTTCTCCAGAAGAAGCCTTGTGGCGGTAAAAAAAAAAAAAAAAACTATAACAATATCAAGGTTTCTGTTATTCCATAAACCACATTTCCTTAGGTAAAATCTTTCAAATCTGTGATTCCTCTTGAGACGGAATTCTGGATTATTAACTTCTGATTTGTCGATTTTTTTCCCCCTTATCCGTGAATTCAACGACAAGAAGTATTTCAAATTGTGAAATGGTTCCGGCTGATAGCATCTGTTTTGGAGGTAAGTCCATTCTCTTTTAATCTAAGGATGGCTGAATAAGCGAATATCTCGGACAAAACCATGAATATGCAACTTCCTCAAGTGTTCTCAAAGTTGATTATAAAACACATTATATTATATTCAGAACTAAAAAGACACTTGTGAGGGTAAAAATGTCACATTTATGAAAGATAACAAGAAGTCGACTGACACGTAATGGGTCGTGGCACCTTAGTTTTTCAAGATCAAACAGCTTGAAACATTGTGAGGATAACCGAAACAATTTAAAAACTTCATTTTTTTTTCTCCAGAAGAAGCTATTTAAAATTATGAACCTCGTGGCGGTAAAAAAAAAAAAATAAATAAATAAACGAACATTATCACAATATATAGGTTTCTCTTACTCAATAAACCACATTTCCTCAGATAAAAACTTTCAATTCTGTGATTCCTCTTGAGACGGAATTCTGGATTATTAACTTCTGATATGTCGATTTTTTTTCCCCCCTTATCCCTGAATTCAAGGTCAAGAAGTCGTCTAAATTGTGAAATAGTTCCGGCTGATAGCAGCCGTTTTGAAGGTAGGTCCATTCTCTNAAAAAAAAAAAAAAAAAAAAACGAACATTATCACAATATGAACGTTTCTGTTACTCCATAAACCACATTTCCATAGGTAAAATCTTTCAGTACTGTGATTCCTCATGAGACGGAATTCTGGATTATTAACTTCTGATTTCTCGATTATTTTCCCCCTTATCCGTGACTTCAAGGACAAGAAGTAGTCCAAATTGTGAAATAGTTCAGGATGATAGCTAACTGTTTTGGAGGTTGGTCCGTTCTCTTTTAATCTAATCATGGCTGACTAAGCGTATTTCTCGGAGAAAACGTTGAATATGCAATTTCCCCAAATGTTCTGAAAGTTTATTGTAAAACACATATTATATTCAGATAAGAAGACACTTGTGAGGGTGAAAATGTCACATTTATGAACGATAACAAGAAGTCGATTGACACGCAAAGAGAGCTGGTACCTTTGGTTTTCAAGAACAAACAGCTTGAAACATTGTGAGGATCACCGAGACAATTTAAAAACCAATTTTCTTTTTTTTTTCCTCCAGAGGAGGCAGTTTAAAATTACGTCGATCATTCTCGTGGTAAAAAAAAAAATATATATATCACAATATCAAGGATTCTGTTACTCCATAAACCACATTTCCTTAGGTAAAATCTTTCAATTCTGTGATTCCTCTTGTGACGGAATTCTGGATTATTAACTTCTGATGTGTCGATTTTTTTTTCCCCTTATTCGTGAATTCAAGGACAAGAAGTAGTTCAAATTGTGAAGAAGTTCCGGGTGATAGCATGCGTTTTGGAGGTAGGTCCATTCTCTGTTTATCTAATGAAGGCTGAATAAGCATCTTTCTCGGTGAAGACGCTGAATATTCAACTTCCTCAAGTGTTCTCAAAGTTGATTGCAAAACACATTATATTATATTCAGAACTAAGAAGACACTTATGAGGGTAAAAATGTCACATTTATGAAAGATAACAAGAAGTCGACTGACGCGTAATGGGTCCGGGCAAATTAGGTTTTCAAGAACAAACAGCTTGAAACATTGTGACGATCACCGAAACAATTTAAAAACTTCATTTTATTCTCTCCAGAAGAAACTGTTTAAAATTACGACGAACCTCGTGGCGGTAAAAAAAAAAAAAAAAACATTATCACAATATCAAGGTTTCTCTTACTCAATAAACCACATTTTCTCAGGTAAAATCTTTCAATTCTGTGATTCCTCTTGAGAAGGAATTCTGGATTATTAACTTCTGATTTTTCGATTTTTTTTTCCCTTATCCGTGTATTCAAGGACAAGAAGTAGTGCAAATTATGAAATAGTTCCAGCCGATAGCATCCGTTTTGGAGGTAGGTCTATTCTCTTTTTATCTAATGATTGCTGAATAAGCATATTTATCGGCGAAAACGCTGAATATTGAACTTCCTCAAATGTTCTCAAAGTTCATTGCAAAACACATTATATTACATTCAGAACTAAGAAGACACTTGTGAGGGTGAAAATATCACATTTACGAAGCATAACAAGAAGTCGCCTGACACGTAAAGAGTGCTAGCACATTAGGTTTTTAAGAACAAATAGCTAGAAGCATTGTGAGGATCACCGAAACAATTAAAAATCTTCATTATTTTTTCTCCAGAAGATGTAGTTTAAAATTACGTCGAACCTCATGGCGGTAAAAAAAAAAAAAAAAAACGAACATTATCACAATATCAAGGTTTCTCTTACTCCATAAACCACATTTCCTCACGTAAAATCTTTCAATACTGTGATTCCTCTTGAGACGGAATTCTGGATTATTAACTTCTGATTTTTCGATTTTTTTTCTCTTATCTGTGACTTCAAGGACAAGAAGTAGTGCAAATTGTGAAAGAGTTCCGGCTGATAGCATCTGTTTCGGAGGTAGGTCCATTCTCTTTTAATCTAATGATGGCTGAATAAGCGTATTTCTCGGCGAAAACGCTGAATGTGCAACTTCCTCGAGTGTTCTCAAAGTTGATTGTAAAACCCATTATATTATATTTAGAACAAAGAAGACATTTGTGAGGGTGAAAAAGTCACATTTATGAAGTATAACACGATGTCGACTGACACGTAAAGAGAGCTAGTACCTTTGGTTTATAAGAATAAATATCTTGAAACATTTTAAGGATCACCGAATCATTTTAAAAAGTTCAATTTTTTTTTCTCCAGCAGTAGTTTAAAATTTCGTCCTACCTAGTAGCTTAAAAAAAATCACAATATAAAGGTTTGTGTTACACCAAAAAACACATTTCTTTAGGTAAAATTTCTCACTACTGTGACTCCTCTTGAGACGGAATTCTCGATTATTAACTTGGTATTTGTCGTTTTCTTTTCCCCTTAGACGTGATTTCACGGACAAGAAGTAGTGCAAATTGTGAAATAGTTCCGACTGATAGCATCCGTTTTGGAGGTAGGTCCATTCTCTTTTAATCTAATGAGTGCTGAATAAGCATATTTCTTGGCGAAAAAGCTGAATATGCAACTTGATCAAATGTACTTAAAGTTGTTTCCAAAACACATTATATTGTATTCAGAACTACGAAGACACTTGTGAGGGAGAAAATGTTATTTTTATGAGAGATAAGAAATCGATTGACACGTTAAGAGAGCTGGTACCTTAGGTTATCAAGAACAAATACCTTGAAACATACAGGATCACCGAATCAATTTAAAAAATTCAATTTTCTTCTTTTTTTTCTCCAGAAGAAGCAGTTTAAAATTACGTCGTGCCTTGAGGCGGTAAAAAGAAAAAAAAATCAAAATTACAAGGTTTCTGTTACTAAATAAACCACATTTCCTTAGGTAAAATCTTTCAATTCTATGATTACTATTGAGACGGAAATCTGGATTATTAACTTGTTATTTGTCGATTTTTTTCCCCACGTAGACGTAATTTCACGGACAAGAAGTAGTGTAAATTGTGAAATAGTTCCGACTGATATCATTCGTTTTAGAGGTAGGTCCATTCTCTTTTAATATAATGATGGTTGAATAAGCATATTTTTCGGCGAAAACGCTAAATATTCAAATACCTCAAGTGTTCTCAAAGTTGATTGTAAAACACATTAACTTATATTTAGAAGTAAGAAGACACGTGAGGGTGAAAATGTCACATTTATGAAGGATTACAAGAAGTCGACTGACACTTAAAGAGAGCTACAACCTTAGGTTTTTAAGAACATATAGCTTGAAACATTTCGAGGATCACCGAGACAATTTTTAAAAAATAAAAAATCTTCAGAAGCAGTTTAAAATTACGTCGAGCCTCGTGGCGGTAAAAAAAAAAAAAAATATCAAGGTTTCTGCTACTCCATAAACCACATTTCCTCTGGTAAAATCTTTCAATACTGTGATTCCTCCTGAGACGGAATTCTGGATTATAAACTTCAAATTTGTCGATTTTTCTTTTCCCTTATCCCTGACGTCAAGGACAAGAAGTAGTGCAAATTGTGAAACAGTTCCGGTTGATAGCATCTGTTTTGGAGTTAGGTCCATTCTCTTTTAATCTAATGATGGCTGAATAAGCGTATTTCTCGACGAAAACGCTGAATATGGAACATCCTCGAATTTCCTCAAAAATGATTGTAAAACACATTATATTATATTCAGAACTAAGAAGACATTGTGATTGTGAGAGAGTCTCATTTATGAAGGATAACAAGAATTCGACTGACTCGTAAAGAGAGCTGGTACATTTGGTTTTTAAGAACAAATAGCTTGAAACATTGTGAAGATCACCGAATCAATTCGTAAACTTCATTTTTTTTCTCCAGCAGTAGTTTAAAATTACGTCCAACCTCGTGGCTTCAAAAAAATAAAAAATAAGTAAAATTCACAATATCAAGGTTTGTGTTACACCAAAAACCTCATTTACTTAGGTAAAATCTCTCACAACTGTGATTCCTTCTGAGACCGAATTCTGGATTATAAACATATTTGTCGATTTTTTTCCCCCTTAGACGTGATTTCACGGACAAGAAGTAGTGCAAATTGTGAAATAATTCCTGGTGATAGCATCGCGTTAGGGGGTATGTCCATTCTCTTTTAATCTAATGATTGCTGAATAAGCGTATTTCTCGGCAAAAGCGCTGAATATGCAACTTCCTCAAATTTTACTCAAAACTAAAAAGACACTTGTGAGGGTGAAAATGTCACATTTATGAAGGATAACAAGAAGTCGACTGGCACATAAAGAGTGCTGGCAAATAGGTTTTTAAGAACAAATAGCTTGAAAAATTGTGAGGATTACCCAGACAATTAAAAAACTTCATTTTTTTTTTCTCCAGAAGAAGGAGTTTAAAATTACGTAGAATCTCGCAGCGGTAAAAAAAAGAAAAAAAATAGAACATTATCACAATATCAAGATTTTTGTTACTCCATAAACCACATTTCCTCAGGTAAAATCTTTCAATTCTGTGATTCCTCTTGAGACGTAATTCTATAATATTTTCTGATTTTTCGATTCCCCCCCTTTTACGTGATTTGAAGGACAAGAAGTAGTGCAAATTGTGAAATAGTTCCGGCTGATAGCATCTGTTTTTGAGGTTGGTCTATTCTCTTTTAATCTAATGATGGCTGAATAAGCGTATCTCTCGGCGAAAACGGTGAATATGCAACTTCCTCGAGTGTTCTCAAAGTTGACTGTAAAACACGTTATATTATATACAGAACTAAGAAGACAATTGTGAGGGTGAAAATGTCACATTAATGAAGGATAACAAGAAGTTGACTGACACATAAAGAGAGCTGGTACCTTTGCTTCTCAAGAACAAATACAGTAGCTTGAAACAATGTGAGGATCACCGAGACAATTTAAAACTTCAATTTTCTTTTTTTTTCTCCAGAAGAAGCAGTTTAAAATTACGTCGAGCCCCATGGCGGTGAAAAAAAAAAAATCGAACATTATCACAATATCAAAGTTTTTGTTACTACATAAACCATATTTCCTCAGGTAAAATCTTTCAATACTGTGATTCCTCATGAGACGGAATTCTGGATTATAAACTTCTGATTTATCGATTTTTTTTCCCGTTAGACATGATTTCACGAACAAGAAGTAGTGCAAATTGTGAAATAGTTCCAGCTGATAGCATCTGTTTTCGAGGTAGGTCCATTCTCTTTTAATCTAATGATGGCTGAATAAGTGTTTTTTTCGGCAAAAGCACTGAATATGCAACTTCCTTAAATGTTCTCAAAGTTGACTGTAAAACACATTATATTATATTCAGAACCAAGAAGACACTTGTTAGTGTGAAAAAGTCACATTTTTGAAGGATAACAAGAAGTCCATTGACACGTAAAGTTAGCTAGTACCTTTGGTTTTTAAGAACAAATAGCCTGAAACATTGTGACGATCACAGAATCAATTTAAAAATTTCAATTTTTTTTCTCCATCAGTAGTTTAAAATTTCGTCCAACCTACTAGCTTAAAAAAAAAACACACAATATAAAAGGTTTGTGTTACACCAAAAAACACAATTCCTTAGGTAAAATGTCTCACTACTGTGACTCCTCTTGAGACGGAATTCCCGATTATTAACTTATTATTTGTCGTTTTTTTTCCCCCTAGACGTCATTTGACGGACAAGAAGTAGTGCAAATTGTGAAATAGTTCCGACTGATAGCATCCATTTTGGAGGCAGGTCCATTCTCTTTTAATCTAATGAAGGCTGAATAAGTAAATTTCTCGGCGAAAACGCTGAATATGCAACTTGATCAAATGTACTCAAAGTTGTTTCTAAAACACATTATATTGTATTTAGAACTAAGAAGACATTTGTGAGGGTGAAAATGACGCATTTTTGAAAGATATGAAGTCGATTGACACGTAAAGAGAGCTGGTACCTTAGGTTATCAAGAACAAATATCTTGAAACATTCAGGATCACCGAATCAATTTAAAAACTTCAATTTTCTTTTTTTTTTCCTCCAGAAGCAAAATTACGTCGTGCCTTGCGGCGGTAAAAAAAAAAAAAAATCACAAGGTTTCTGTTACTAAATAAACCACATTTCCTTAAGTAAAATCTTTCAATTCCGTTATTCCTATTCAGACGGAATTCTGGATAATTAACTTGTTATTAGTCGATTTTTTCTTCCACATAGACGTGATTTCACGGACAAGAAGTAGTGTAAATTGTGAAATAGTTCCGACTGATATCATTCGTTTTAGATTTAGGTCCATTCTCTTTTAATATAATGATGGATGAAGAAGCTTATATCTCGGCGAAAACGCTGAATATTCAACTTCCTCAAGTGTTCTCAAAGTTAATTGTAAAACACATTATATTATATTTAGAAGTAAGAAGACACATGAGGGTGAAAATGTCACATTTATAAGGGATAACAAGAAGTCGACTGACAAGTAAAGAGAGCTGCCACCTTAGATTTTTAAGAACAAATAGCTTGGAACATTTTGAGAATCACCGAGACAATTTAAAAAAAAAAATCTCCAGAAGCAGTTTAAAATTACGTTGAGGCTCGTGGCGACTAAAAAAAAAAAAATCAAAATATCAAGGTTTCTGTAACTCCATAAACCACACATCCTCACGTAAAATCTTTCAATACTGTGATTCCTCCTGAGACGGAATTCTGGATTATAAACTTCTGATTTGTCGATTTTTCTTTTCCCATATCCCTGACGTCAAGGACACGAAGTAGTGCAAATTGTGAAACAGCTCCGGCTGATAGCATCTGTTTTGGAGGTAGGTCCATTTTCTTTTAATCCAATGATGGCTCAATAAGCGTATTTCTCGGAAAAAACGCTGAATATGCAACTTCGTGTTCTCAAAGTTGATTGTGAAACAAATTATATTATATTCAAAACTAAGAAGACAACTGTGAGGGTAAAAAAGTCAAATTTATGAAAGATAACAAGAAGTCGACTGACACGTAAAGAGAGCTGGTACCTTTGGTTTTTATGAACAAATAGCTTGAAACATTTTCAGGATCACCGAATCAATTTAAAAACTTCATTTTTTTTTTCCAGCAGTAGGTTAATATTCCATCGAGCCTCGTGGCTGTAACAAAAAAAAAAAAAAAAACTTTTTCACAATATCAAGGTTTCTGTTACACCAAAAACCACATTTCCTTAGGTAAAATCTCTCACTTCTGTGATTCCTCTTGAGACGGAATTCTGGATTATTAACTTCTTATTTGTAGATTTTTTTCCCCTTAGACATGATTTCACGGACAAGATGTAGTGCAAATTGTGAAAAACTTTTGGGTGATAGCATCCGTTTTGGAGGTATGTTCATTCTCTTTTAACCTAATGATGGCTGAATAAGTGTATTTCTCGGTGAATACGTTGAATATGCAACATCCTTAAGTGTTCTCAGAGTTGATTATAAAACACATTATATTATATTCAGAACTAAGAAGACACGTAAGGGTGAAAATGTCACATTTATGAAGAATAACAAGAAGTCGATTGGCACGTAAAGAGAACTATTGCCTTTGGCTTTCAAGAACAAATAGCTTGAAACATTGTGAGGATCACCGAGACAATTTAAAAACTTCAATTTTTTTTTCTCCATCAGTAGTTTAAAATTACGTAGAGCCTCGTGGCGGCAAAAAAAAAAAAAGTTTTTCAAATTATCAAGGTTTGTGTCACACCAAAAACCACATTTCCTTAGGTTAAATCACTAACTTCTGTGATTCCTCTTGAGACGGAATTCTGGATTATTAACTTTTGATTTGTAGAATTTTTTTTTTCACCTTATACGTGAATTCAAGGAAAAGAAATAGTGCAAATTGTGAAATAGTTCCGGGTGATTGCATCCGTTTTGTAGGTATGTCCATTCTCTTTTAATCTAATGATGGCTGAATAAGCGTATTTGTCGGCGAAAACATTGAATATGCAACTTCCTCAAATGTTCTCAAAGTTTACTGTAAAACACATTATTGTATATTCAAAACTAAGAAAACACTTGTGAGGGTGAAAATGTCACATTTATGAAGTATAACAAGAAGTCGATTCACACGTAAAGAAAGCTGGTACCTTTGGTTTTCAAGAACAAATAGCTTGAAACATTGTGACGATCACCGAGAAAATTTAAAAACTTCAATTTTCTTTTTCTTTTTTCTCCAGAAGAAGCAATTTCAAACTTCGTCGAGCCTTGTGGCGGTAAAAAAAAAAAAAAAAAAAGTCACAATCTCAAGGTTTCTGTTACTCCATAAACCATATTTCCTTAGGTAAAATTTTTCAATTCAGTGATTCCTCTTGAGACGGAATTCTGGATTATTAACTTCTGATTTGTCGATTCCCCCCCCCTTATCCGTGAATTCAAGGACAAGAAGTAGTTCTAATTGTGAAATAGTTCCGGCTGATTGCATCCGTTTTGGAGGTAGGTCCATTCTCTTTTTATCTTATGATGGCTGAATAAGCATATTTCTCGACGAAAACGCTGAATATTTAACTTCCTCAAGTCATCTCAAAGTTGATTGTAAAACACATTATATTATATTCAGAACTAAGAAGATACATGAGGGTGAAAACGTCACATATATGAAAGATAACAAGAAGTCGACTGACACGTAATGGGTGCTGTCATTTTAGGTTTTCAAGAACAAACAGCTTGAAACATTGTGAGAATCACCGAACCAATTAAAACAATTCAATTTTGCTTTTCCTCCAGTAGAAGTAGTTTAAAATTATGCCAAACCTCGTGGCTGTAAAAAAAATATATATATATTCACAATATCAAGGTTTTTAATACACCATAAACCACATTTCCTTAGGCAAAATTTCTCAATTTTATGATTCCTCTTGAGACGTAATTCTGGATTATTAGCTTCTGCTTTTTCGATTTTTTTTCTCCCTTAGCCGTGACTTCAAGGACAAGAAATAGTGCAAATTATGAAATATTTCCGGCTGATAGCATTCATTATGTACGTTGGTCCATTCTCTTTTAATCTAATCATGGCTGAATAAGCGTATTTCTCGGCGAAAACGCTCAATATGTAACTTCCTCAAGTGTCCTAAAGGATGACTGTAAAACACATTATATTATATTCAAAACTAAGAAGACACTTGGAAGGGTGAAAATGTCACATTTATGAAAGATATGAAGTCGACTGAAACGTAAAGAGAGCTGGTACCTTAGGTTTTCAAGAACAAATATCTTAAAACATTGACAGGATCACCGAATCAATTTAAAAACTAATTTTCTTTTTTTTTCTCCAGAAGAAGCATTTTAAAGTTACGTCGCGGCGGTAAAAAAAAAAAATAAATAAATAAATAAATAAATAAATAAAAAATCACAATATCAAGGTTTCTGTTACTCCATAAACCACATTTCCTTAGGTGAAATCTTTCAATACTGTGATTTCTTTCGAGACGGAATTCTGAATTTTTAAGTTCTTTTTGTCGATTTTTTTTTCCCTTAGACGTGATTTCACGGACAAAAAGTAGTGCAAATTGTGAAATAGTTCCGGCTGATAGCGTCCATTATGTACGTAGGTCCATTCTCCTTTGATCTAATGATGGCTGAATAAGCGTATTTCTCGGCGAAAACGCTCAATATGTAACTTCCTCAAGTGTCCTCAACGTTGACTGTAAAACAAATTATATTATAATCAGAACTAAGAAGACACTTGTGAGGGTGAAAATGTCTCATTTATAAAAGATAAGAAGTCGACTGAAACGTAAAGAGAGCTGGTACCTTAGGTTTTCAAGAACAAATACCATGAAACATTGACAGGATCACCGAATCAATTTAAAAGCCAATATTTTTTTCTCCAGAAGAAGCATTTTAAAATTACGTCGTGGCTTGCGGCGGTAAAAAAAATAAATAAATAAATAAATAAAATAATCACAATATCAAGGTTTCTGTTACTCCATAAACCACATTTCCTTGGCTAAAATCTTTTAATTCTGTGATTTCTCTTGAGACGGAATTCTGGATTTTTAAGTTCTTTTTTGTCGATTTTATTTTACCTTAGACGTGATTTCACGGACAAAAAGTAGTTGAAATTGCGAAATAGTTCCGGCTGATAGCATCCTCTTTGGAGGTAGGTCCATTCTCTTTTATTCTAATGATGGCTGAATAAGCGTATTTCTCGGCGAAAACGCTCAATATTCAACTTCCTCAAGTGCTCTCAAAGTTGATTGTAAAGCACATTATATTATATTTAGAACTAAGAAGACATTTGAGGGTGAAAATGTGATATTTATGAAGGATAACAAGAAGTTCATTGACACGTATAGAGAGATGCAACTCAGGTTTTTAAGAACAAATTGCTTAAGACATTTTGAGGATCACCGAGACAATTTAAAAACATTTTTTTTTCTCCAGAAGAAGCAGTTTAAAATTACGTCGAGCCTTGTGCCGGTAAAAAAAATAAAAAAGTAATAAGAATAATAATAACTATCACAATATCAATGTTTCTGTTACTCCATAAACCACATTTCCTCAGGACAAATCTTTCAATACCAATTCCTCCTGTGACGGAATTATGGATTATACAATTTCGATTTAACAATTTTTCTTTTCCCTTACCCCTGAAGTCAAGGACAAAATGTAGTGCAAATTGTGAAATATTTCCGGCTGATAGCATCTGTTTTGGATGAAAGTCCATTCTCTTTTAATCTAATGATGGCTGAATAAGCGTATTTCTCGGACAAAACCCTGAATATCCAACTTCCTAAAGTGTTCTCAAAGTTGATTGTAAAACACATTATATTATATTCAGAACTAAGAAGACATGAGAGGGTGAAAATGTCACATTTATGAAGGATAACAAGAACTCGATTGACACGTAAAGGGAGCTGGTACCTTTGGTTTTCAAGAACAAATAGCATGAAACATTGTGAGGATCACCGAGACAATTTAAAAACTTCAATTTTCTTCTTTTTTTCCTCCAGATGAAGCAGTTTAAAACTACATCGTGCCTTGTGGCGGTAAAAAAAAAAAAAAAAAAAATACAATATCAAGGTTTCTGTTACTCCATAAACCACATTTCCTTAGGTAAAATCTCTCACTTCTGTGATTATTCTTGAGACGGAATTCAGGATTATTAACTTCTGATCTGTCGATTTTTTTTTTCCCCTTATCCGTGAAAACAAAGACAAGAAGTAGTTCAAATTGTGAAATAGTTCCGGCTGATAGCATCTGTTTAGGAGGTAGGTCCATTCTCTTTTAATCTAATGATGGCTGAATAAGCGTATTTTTCGGAGAAAACGCTCAATATGCAACTTCCTCAAGTGTTCTCAAAGTTGATTGTAAAACATATTATATTATATTCAGAACTAAGAAGACACGTGAGGGTGAAAATGTCACATTTATGATGGATAACAAGAAGTCGATTGACACGTAAAGAGAGCTGGTACCTTTGGTTTTCAAGAACAAATAGCTTGAAACATTGTGAGGATCACCGAGGCAATTTAAAAACTTCAATCTTCTTTTTTTTTTCTCCAGAAGAAGCAGTTTAAAATTACGTCGAGCCTTGTGGCGGTAAAAAAAAAAAAATCAATATCAAAGTTTCTGTTACTCCACAAACCACATTTCCATAGGTAAAATCTTTCAGTTCTGTGATTCCTCTTGAGACGGAATTCTGGATTATTAACTTCTGATTTGTCGATTTCTTACCCCTTTATCCGTAAATTCAAGGACAAGAAGTATTTCAAATTGTGAAATAGTTCCGGCTGATAGAATCCATTTTGGAGGTAGGTCCATTCTCTTTTTATATAATGATTGCTGATTAACCACATTTCTCGGCGAAAACGCTCAATATTCAAATTCAAGTGTTCTCAAAGTTGATTGTAAAACACATTATATTATATTCAGAACTAAGAAGACACTTGTGAGGGTAAAAATGTCACATTTATGAAAGATAACAAGAAGTCGACTGACACGTAATGGGTGCTGGCACTTTAGGTTTTCAAGAACAAACAGCTTGAAACATTGTTAGCATCAACGAAACAATTTAAAAACTTTTTTTTTTCTCCAGAAGAAGGATTTTAAAATTGCGTCGAACCTCGAGCAATACAAAAAAAAAAAAAACGATTATCACAATATCAAGGTTTCTGTTACTCCATAAACCACATTTCCTCAGAAAAAAAAACTTTCAATTCTGTGATTCCTCTTGAGACGGAATTATGGATTATTAACTTCTGATTTGTCGAATTTTTTTTTCCCCTTATCGCTGAATTCAAGGACAAGAAGTTGTTTAAATTGTGAAATAGTTCCGGCTGATAGCTTCCGTTTTGGAGGTAGGTCCATTCTCTTTTTATCTAATGAAGGCTGAATAAGCATATTTCTCGGCGAAACGCTGAATATTCAACTTCCTCAAATGTTCTCAAAGTTGAGTGTAAAACACATTATATTGCATTCAGAACTAAGAAGACACTTGTGAGGGTGAAAATGTCAAATTTATGAAGGATAACAAGAAGTCGACTGACATGTAAAGAGTACTAGCACATTAGGTTTTTCAGAACAAATAGCTTGAAACATTGTGAGTATCACCGAAACAATTTAAAAACTTCATTTTTTTTCTCCAAAAGAAGTATTTTAAATTTACGTCGAACCTCATGGCGGTAAAAAAAAAAAAAAAAAAACGAACATTATCACAATATCAAGGTTTCTGTTACTCCATAAACCACCTTTTCTCAGGTAAAATCTTTCAATACTGTGATTCTTATTGAGACTGAATTCTGGATTATTAACTTCTGATTTCTCGATTTTTTTTTTCCCCTTATCCGTGACTTCAAGGACAAGAAGTAGTGCAAATTGTGAAATAGTTCCGGCTGATAGCATCTGTTTTGGAGTTATGTCCATTCTCTTTTAATCTAATGATCGGTGAATAAGCGTATTTCTCGGAAAAAACGCTGTATATGCAACTTCCACAAATGTTCTCAAAGTTGATTGTAAAACACATATTATATTCAGAACTAAGAAGACAATTTTGAGGGTGAAAATGTCATATTTATGTAGGATAACAAGAAGTCGATTGACACGTAAAGAGAGCTGGTGCCTTTGGTTTTCAAGAACAAATAGCTTGAAACATTGTGAGGATCCCCGAGACAATTTAAAAACCAATTTTCTTTTTTTTTCCTCCAGACGAAGCAGTTTAAAATTACATCGAACTTTGTGGCGGTAAAAAAAAAAAAAAAAATTATCACAATATCAAGGTTTCTCTTACTCCGTAAACCACATTTCCTTAGGTAAAATCTATCAATTCTGTGATTCCTCTTGGGACGAAATTCTGGATTATTAACTTCTGATTTGTCGATTTTTTTCCCCTTATCCGTGAATTAAAGGACAAAAAGTAGTTCAAATTGTGAAATAATTCCGGCTGATAGCATCCTTTTTGGAGGTAGGTCCATTTTCTTTTTATTTAATGATGGCTGAATAAGCATATTTCTCGGCAAAAACGCTGAATATTTAACTTCCTCAAGTGTCCTGAAAGTTGATTGTAAAACACATTATGTTATATTCAGAACTAAGAAGACACTTGTGAGGGTAAAAATGTCACATTTATGAAAGATAACAAGAAGTCGACTGAAACGTAATGGGTGCTGGCACATTAGGTTTTCAAGAACAAACTGCTTGAAACATTGTGAGGATCACCGAAACAATTTAAAAACATTATTTTTTTTCTCCATGAGGAAGCAGTTTAAAATTACAACGATCCTCGTGGCGGTAAAAAAAAAAAAAATACATTATCACAATATCAAGCTTTCTCTTAAACCCCAAACCACATTTCCTCAGGTAAAATCTTTCAATTCTGTGATTCCTCCTGAGACGGAATTCTGGATTATTAGCTTCTGATTTGTCGATTTTTTTTCCCTTATCCGTGAATTCAAGGACAAGAAGTAGTTCAAATTGTGAGATAGTTCCAGCTGATTGCATCCATTTTGGAGGTAAGGTCCATCCTCTTTTCATCTAATAATGGCTGAATAAGCATATTTCTCGGCGAAAACGCTGAATATTGAACTTCTCAAATGTTCTCAAAGTTGATTGTAAAATACATTATATTACATTCAGAACTAAGAAGACACTTGTGAGGGTGAAAATGTCACATTTATGAAGGATAACAAGAAGTCGACTGACACGTAAAGAGTGCTGGCACATTAGGTTTTTAAGAACAAATAGCTTGAAACATTTTGAGGATCACCGAAACAATTTAAAAACTTAATTTTTTTTTCTCCAGAAGAAGTAGTTTAATATTATGTCGACCCTCATGGCGGTATAAAAAAAAAAAAAAACGAGCATTATCTCAATATCAAGGTTACTGTTACTCTATAAACCACATTTCCTAAGGTAAAGTCTTTCAGTACTGTGATTCCTTTTTAGACGGAATTCTGGATTATTAACTTCTGATTTTTCGATTTTTTTTTCCCCTTATCCGTGACTTCAAAGACAAGAAGTAGTACAAAATGTGAAAGAGTTCCGGCTGATAGCATCTATTTGGAGGTAGGTCCATTCTCTTTTAATCCAATGATGGCTGAATAAGCGTATTTCTGGGAGAAAACGCTTAATATGCAACTTCGTTTTCTCAAAGTTGATTGTAAAACACATTATATTATATTCAGAACTAAGAAGACACTTATGAGAGTAAAAAAGTCACATTTATGAAGGATAACAAGAAGTCGACTGACACGCAAAGAGAGCTGGTACGTTTGGTTTTTAAGAACAAATAGTTTCAAACATTTTGAGGGTCACCGAAACAATTTAAAAACTTCAATTTTTTTCCTCCGCAAGTAGTTTAAGATTACATCGAGCCTCGCTGCTGTAAAAGAAAAAGAAAAAATAACTTTTTCACAATATCAAGGTTTGTGTTACACCAAAAACCACATTTCCTTAGGTAAAATCGCTCACTTCTGTGATTCCTCTTGAGACGGAATTCTGGATTATTAACTTCTTATTTATAGATGTTTTCTCCCTTAGACGTGATTTCACGGACAAGAAGTAGTGCAAATTGTGAAAAAGTTTCGGGTGATAGCATCCGTTTTGGAGGTGTGTCCATTCTCTTTAAATGTAATGATGGCTGAATAACCGTATTTCTCGGCGAAAACGTTGAATATGCAGCTTCCTCAAAAGTTCTCAAAGTTGATTGTAAAACACTTTATATTATATTCACAACTAAGAAGACACGTGAGGGTGAAAATGTCACATTTATGAAGACTAACAAGAAGTCGATTGACACGTAAAGAGAGCTGTTACCTTTGGTTTTCAAGAACAAATAGCTTGAAACATTGTAAGAATCACCGAGACAATTTAAAAACTTCAGTATATTTTTTCTCCATCAGTAGTTTAAAATTACGACGAGCCTCGTGGCTGCAAAAAAAAAAAAAAAGTTTTTCAAAATATCAAGGTTTGTGTCACACCAAAAACCACATTTCCTTAGGCAAAATCTCTCAATTGTGTGATTCCTCTTGAGACGGAATTCTAGATTATTAACTTCTGATTTGTAGATTTTTTTTCCCATATCCGTGAATTCAAGGACAAGAAGTAATGCAAATTGTGGAATAGTTCTGGGTGATAGCATCCGTTTTTTAGGTATGTCCATTCTCTTTTAATCTAATGATGGCTTAATAAGCGTATTTGTCGGCGAAAACGCTGAATATGCAACTTCCTCAAATGTTCTCAGAGTTGATTGTAAAACACATTTTATATTCAGAACTAAGAAGACACTTGTGAGGATGAAAATGTCACATTTATGAAGGATAACAAGAAGTCGATTGACACGTAAATAGAGCTGGTACCTTTGGTTTTCAAGAACAAATAGCTTGAAACATTGTGAGGATCAGCGAGACAATTTAAAAACCAATTTTTTTTTTCTCCAGAAAAAGCAGTTTAAAATTACGTCGAGCCTTGTGGCGGTTAAAAAAAAAAAAAAAACATTATCACAATATCATGGTTTCTGTTACTCCATAAACCACATTTCCTTAGGTAAAAATCTTTCAATACTGTGATTCCTCTTGAGACGGAAATCTGGATTCTTAACTTCTGATTTGTTGATTTTTTTCCTCTTATCCATGAATTGAAGGACAAAAAGTAGTACAAATTGTGAAATAGTTTTGGCTGATAGCATCCGTTTTGGAGGTAGGTCCATTCTCTTTTTATCTAATGATGGCTGAATAAGCATATTTCTCGGCGAAAATGCTTAATATTCAACTTCCTCAAGTGTTCTCAAAGTTTTTTATAAAACACATTATATTATACATATCCGACGTAATAGAGCCAAAGGCATGTCCGGATATTGGTTTTGTCCGGATATTGGTCCTGAAGCTTCAGCACTTGTTTTTCATGACCCTAACCTAACCTAACCTAAATCAGAAAACTACCTTCCTACGTCCCTAGTGGACATGTATAGCACTTATTTAGGTCACTTTTCACATAAATAATACACACATAGCATGAATTTATTGAATTTTAACCAAAAAATGATGATTTAGAGGTGAGTGAGTCATAGAAGCTCAGAAATTTCCAGCATAGTATAAGTAAGTATCGAACATGGAAATTATCTTTTCTCACATTTTATGCATTAAATCACTGGATACGAAGCATCAAATACAGTAAATGATGTTAACTGCTACCAGAAAAAGGGTTAGGTTAGGTTAAGTTAGGTTAGGTTTGTTAGGCTAGGTTAGGTTATGACCGGACATCAAATTCACTGCTTCAACCTTTTCCATAGCTGGTGCACTTAATAACCATGCATGACAGAATTAAATTAAAAGCAGGAAATTATGATTAACACAATTTTAGGTTAGGTTAGGTTAGGTTAGGACATGAAATTCACTGCTTCAACCTTTTTTCTAGCTGTTTTACTTAAGAACCATGCATGGAAAAATTAAATAGCAAGCAGGAAATTATGATTAACATTTAGGGTAATTTTTTAACAAATGTACAGCATGATGAAAACAGGTTAGGCATGAAAATCTTTATGGTAACCATAGGTTAGGTTAGGTTAGGACCGGACATGAAATTCAATGCTTCAACCTTTTTTCTAGCTGTTTTAATTAAGAACCATGCATGGAAAAATTAAATAGCAAGCAGGAAATTATGATTAGCATTTAGGGTAATTTTTTAACACATGTACAGCATGATGAAAACAGGTTAGGAATGAAAATCTTTATGATAACCATAGGTTAGGTTAGGTTAGGACCAGACATGAAATTCACTGCTTCAACCTTTTTTTTAGCTGTTTTACTTAAGAACCATGCATGGCAAAATGAAATTGCAAGCAGGAAATTATGATCAACATTTAGGGTAATTTCTTAACACATTAACAGCATCATGAAAACAGGTTAGGCATGAAAATCTTTATGGTAACCATAGGTTAGGTTAGGTTAGGACCGGACATGAAATTCACATCTTCCACCTTTTTTCTAGCTGTTTTACTTAAGAACCATGCATGGAAAAATTAAATTGCAAGCAGGAAATTATGATTAACATTTAGGGTAATTTCTTAACACATTAACAGCATCATGAAAACAGGTTAGGCATGAAAATCTTTATGGTAACCATAGGTTAGGTTAGGTTAGGACCAGACATGAAATTAACTGCTTCAACCTTTTTCTAGCTGTTTTACTTAAGAACCATGCATGGAAAAATTAAATTGCAAACAGGAAATTATGATTAACATTTAGGGTAATTTCTTAACACATTAACAGCATCATGAAAACAGGTTAGGCATGAAAATCTTTATGGTAATCATAGGTTAGGTTAGGTTAGGACTGGACATGAAATTCACATCTTCCACCTTTTTTCTAGCTGTTTTACTTAAAAACCATGCATGGAAAAATTAAACTGCAAGCAGGAAATTATGATTAACATTTTTGGTAATATTTTAACACATTTACAGCATGATGAAAACAGGTTAGGCATGAAGTTAGGGTACTTATGAACAAGAAGCTGCTCTCTGATGTAATAACCCACTCTATCATCTCAGAGTCTGACAGGAAGACCTTGCACCTGACACACCTTTCCAATTGAAAATCACCAGCACTTATCACCAACACTTTCGTTTCGCTTCGTTTCGTTTTTGAAGGCTACAACATGCCTGCATGCGTCGGCCTTTTTGGATTGGAGCGTGTAGCATTTTATGACCGGATGCCCTTCCTGATGTCTAACAATGACCCTTGGGTGGATTCGATCCTCCGACCCTACGGCCAGAGCGGAGCGCTCTAAGCCACTGAGCCACGGCTCCTACCTTTACACAACGATTTTTTTTTTATTATAACTGGAATCACATCACTTCATTGCACTGAGCATAACAGTAAATTCCATCATCACACACTTGATGAAGAAGGTGAAGAGCAGTATCAAGCACTGTAGGAGGTAGGGTATCACCACAAAAGCAATCAATATCGCCACCATTGTCGGCGTTCATGAGTCAGTAACAGAGTGGGTAATGGCGACCGACAGACAGACGCCACGAGTGTAAACATACGCGATCGGCGCGGGCGGGAAATTCAAACTAACACGGTCCCAAAAAATCGAAAACTAATCGATTTTCTCGGATTTTTTTCCATTTTGCGGGTTGGGCAACCCAGAATATCCGGTTAGTGAGTATGACCGGTTATTGGACATCCGGATATTAGAGGGATTACTGCATTCAGAACTAAGAAGACACCTGTAAGGTTAAAAATGTCACATTTATGAAAGATAACAAGAAGTCGACTGACACGTAATGGGTGCTGGTACCTTACGTTTTGAAGACCAAACAGCTTGAAACATTGTGAGGATCACCGAAACAATATAAAAACTTCATTTTTTTTTCTCGACAAGAAGCAGTTTAAAATCACGTCAAACCTCGTGGCGGATAAAAAAAAAAAAAGAACATTCTCACAATATCAAGGTTTCTGTTACTCCATAAACCACATTTCCTTAGGTAAATTCTTTCAATTCTGTGATTCCTCTTGAGACGGAATTCTGGATTATTAACTTATGATTTGTCGATTTTTTTTTTCCCCTTATCCGTGAATTCAAGGACAAGAAGTAGTTCAAATTGTGAAATAGATCCGGCTGATAGCATCCATTTTGGAGGTAGGACCATTCTCTTTTTATCTAATTATGGCTGAATAAGCATATTTCTCGGCGAAAACGAAGAATATTCAACTTCCTCAAATGTTCTCAAAGTTGATTGTAAAACACATTATATTACATTCAGAACTAAGAAGACACTTGAGAGGGTGAAAATGTCACATTTATGAAGGATAACAAGAAGTCGACTGAAACGTAAAGAATGCTGGCACATTAGGTTTTTAAGAACAAATAGCTTGAAACATTGTGAGGATCACCGAAACAATTTAAAAACTTCATTTTTTTTTCTCCTGAAGAAGCAGTTTAAACTTACGTCGAACTTCGTGGCGTAAAAAAAAAAAAAGAACATTATCACAATATCAAGGTTTCTGTTACTCCATAAACCACATTTCCTCAGGTAAAATCTTTCAATACTCTGGTTCCTCTTGACACGGAATTCTAGATTATTAACTTCTGATTTTTCGATTTTTTTCCCCCTTATCCGTGACTTCAAGGGCAAAAAGTAGTGCAAATTATGAAATAGTTCGGGCTGATAGCATCTGTTTTGAATGTAGGTCCATTCTCTTTTAATCTAATGATGGCTGAATAAGCCAATTTCTCGGAGAAAACGCTGAATATGCAACTTCAAGTGTTCTCATAGTTGACTGTAAAACACATTATATTATATTCAAAACTAAGAAGACCACTTGTGAGGATAAAAAATCACATTTATGAAGGATAACAAAATGTCGACTGACACGTAAAGGGAGCTAGTACCTTTGATTTTTAAGAACAAATAGCTTGAAGCATTTTGAGAATCGCGGAATCAATTTAAAAACTTCATTTTTTATTTTCAAGCAGTAGTTTACAATTACGTCGAGCCTCGTCCCTGTAAAAAAAAAAAAAAAAAACTATTTCACAACATCAAGGTTTGTGATACACCAAAAACCACATTTACTTAGGTAAAATCTGTCACTTCTGTGATTCCTCTTGAGACGGAATTCTGGATTGTTAACTTCTTATTCATCGATTCTTTTTTTCCCCCTAGACGTGATTTCACGGACAAGAAATAGTGCAAATTGTGAAATGGTTCCGGGTGATAGCATCCGTTTTGGAGATATGTCCATTCTCTTTTAATCTAATAATGGCTGCATAAGCGTATTTCTCGGCGAAAACGTTGAATATCCAACTTACTCAAATGTTCTCAAAGTTGATTGAAAACACATTATATTATATTCAGAACTAAGAAGATACGTGAGGGTGAAAATGTCACATTTATGAAAGATAACAAGAAATCGATTGACACGTAAAGAGAGCTTGTACCTTAGGTTTTCGAGAACAAATTCCTTGAAACATTGACAGGATCACCGAATCAATTTAAAAACTTCAATTTTCTTTTTCTTTTTCTCTGCAGAAGAAGAAGTTTAAAATTACGTAGTGGCTTACGCGGTAAAAAGAAAAAAAAATAACATGATCACAATATCAAGGTTTCTGTTACTCCATAAACCACATTTCCTTAGGTAAAATCTTTCAATTCTGTAATTCCTCTTGAGACGGAATACTGGATTTTTAAGTTCTTATTTGTCGATTTTTTTTCACTTAGACGTGATTTCATGAACAAAAGGTAGTGCGAATTGTGAAATAGTTCCGGCTGATAGCATCCGCTTTGGAGGTAGGTCCATTCTCTTTTATTCTAATAATGGCTGAATAAGCGTATTTCTCGGCGAAAACGTTGAATATTCAACTTCCTCAAGTGTTCTCAAAGTTAATTGTAAAACACATTATATTATATTTAGAACTAAGAAGACACTTGAGGGTGAAAATGTCACATTTATGAAGGACAACAAGAAGTCGAATGACACGTAAAGAGAGCTGGCAACTTAGGTTTTTAAGAACAAATTGCTTGAAACATTGTGAGGATCACCAAGACAATAAAAAAAAAAAACATTTTTTTTCTCCAGAAGAAGCAGTTTAAAATTACGTCGAGCCTTGTGCCGGTAAAAAAATAAATAAATAATAATAATAATAATTATCACAATATTAAGATTTCTGTTACTCCATTAACCACATTTCCACAGGTAAAATCTTTCAAAACTGATTCCTCCTGAGACGGAATTCTGGATTATAAACTTCTAATTTGTCGATTTTTCTTTTCCCTTATCCATGACGTCAAGGAAAAGAAGTAGTGTAAATTGTGAAATAGTTCCGGCTGATAGCATCTGTTTTGGAGGCAGGTCCATTCTCTTTTAATCTATTGATGGCTGAATAATCGTATATCTCGGAGAAAACGCTGAATATGCAACTTCCTCAAGTGTTCTCAAAGTTGACTGTAAAACACATTATATTATATTCAGAACTAACAAGACACGTGAGGGTGAAAATGTCACATTAGTGAAGGATAACAAGAAGTCGATTGACACGTAAAGAAAGCTGATACCTTTGGTTTTCAAGAACAAATACCTTGAAACATTGTGAGGATCACCGAGACAATTTAAACACTTCAATTTTCTTTTTCTTTTTTTTTCTCCTGAAGAAGCAGTTTAAAATTATGTCGAGCCTTGTGGCGGTAAAAAAAAAAAAAAAAAATCACAATAACAAGGTTTCTGTTACTCGATAAACCACAATTCCATAGATAAAAGCTTTCAATTCTGTGATTACTCTTGAAACGGAATTCTAGATTATTAACTTCTGATTTGTCGATTTTTTTCTTTTCCCTTATCCGTGAATTCAGGGACAAGAAGTACTTCAAATTGTGAAATAGTTCCGCCTGATAGCATCCGTTTTGGAGGTAGGTCCATTCTCTTTTTATCTAATGATGGATGAATAAGAATATTTCTCGACGAAAACGCTGAATATTCAACTTCCTCAAGTGTTCTCAAAGTTGATTATAAAACACATTATATTATATTCAGAACTAAAAAGACACCTGTAAGGGTAAAAATGACACATTTATGAAAAAAAAAAAAATCGACTGAGACGTAATGGGTGCTTCCACCTTAGGATTTCAAAAACAAACAGCTTGAAACGTTGTGAGGATCACCGAATCAATTTAAAAACTTCAATTTTTTTTTCTCCAGAAGAAGCAGTTTAAAATTACGTCGAACCTCGTGGCGGTTTAAAAAAAAAAAAAAAAAAAAGATTATCACAATATCAAGGTTTATGTTACTCTATAAACCACATTTCCTCAGGTAAAATCTTTCAATTATGTGATTCCTCCTGAGACGGAATTCTGGGGTATTTACTTCTGATTTGTCGATTTTTTTTTTTCCATTATCCATGAATTCAAGGACAAGAAGTAGTTCAAATTGTGAAAAAGTTCCGACTCATAGCATCCGTTTTGGAGGTAGATCCAATCTCTTTTTATCTAATGATGGCTGAATAAGCATATTTCTCGGCGATAACGCTGAAAATTCAATTTCCTCAAATGTTCTCAAAGTTGATTTTAAAACACATTAAATTACATTCAGAACTAAAAAGACACTTGTGAGGGTGAAAATGCCACATTTATGAAGGATAACAAGGAGTCGACTGACACGTAAAGAGTGCTGGCACATTAGGTTTTAAGAACAAATAGCTTGAAACATTGTGAGGATCACCAAAACATTTTATAAACTTCAATTTTTTTTTCTCAAGTAGTTTAAAATTACGTCGAACCTCGTGGCGATAAAAAGAAAAAAAACGAACACTATCACAATATCATGGTTTCTGTTACTCTATAAACAACATTTCCTCAGGTAAAATCTCTCAATACTGTGATTCCTCTTGAGACGGAATTATGGATTATTAACTTCTGATTTTTCGATTTTTTTCCCCTTATCCGTGACTTCAAGGACAAGAAGTAGTGCAAATTGTGAAATAGTTCCGGCTGATAGCATCTGTTTTGGAGGTGGGTCCATTCTCTTTTAATCTAATGATGGCCGAATGAGCGTATTTCTCTGCGAAAACGCTGAATATGCACCTTCCTCAAATATTCTCAAAGATTATTGTAAAACACATATTATATTTAGAACGAAGAAGACAATTGTGAGGATGAAAATGTCACATTTATGAAAGATAACAAGAAGTCGATTGACAAGTAAAGAGAGATAGTACCCATCGTTTTCAAGAACAAATTTCTTGAAACATTCTGAGGATCACCGAGACAATTTAAAAACATCATTTTTTTTCTCTCCAGATAAAGCAGTTTAAAATTACTTCAAACATCGTGGCGGTAAAAAAAAAAAAAAAAAAAAACATTCTCACAATATCAATGTTTCTGATACTCCATAAACCACACTTCCTCAGGTAAAATCTATCAGTTCTGTGATTCCTCTTGAGACGAAATTCTGGATTATTAACTTCTCATTTGTCGATTTTTCCCCCCTTATCCCTGACGTTAAGGACAAGAAGTAATTCAAATTGAGAAATAGTTCCGGCTGATACCATCCGTTTTGGAGGTAGGTCCATTCTCTTTTTATCTAATGATGGCTAAATAAGCATATTTCTCTGCGAAAACGCTGAATATTGAACTTCCTCAAATGTTCTCAAAGTTGATTATAAAACACATTATACTATATTACATTCAGAAATAAGAAGACACTTGTGAGGGTAAAAATGTCACATTTATAAAAGATAACAAGAAGTCGATTGACACGTAAAGAGAGCTGGTACCTTTGGTTTTCAAGAACAAATAGCTTGAAACATTGTGAGGATCATCGAGACAATTTAAAAACTTCAATTTTTTTTTTCTCCTGAAGAAGCACCTTAAAATTAAGTCGAGCCATGTGGCAGAAAAAAAAATCACAATATCAAGGTTTCTGTTACTCCATAAACCACATTTAAATAGGTAAAATGTTTCAGTTCTGTGATTCCTCTTGAGACGGAATTCTGGATTATTAACTTCTGATTTGTCGATTTTTTTTTCCCTTATCCGTGAATTCAAGGACAAGAAGTAGTTCAAATTGTGAAATCGATCCAGCTGATAACATCCGTTTTGGAGGTAGGTCCATTCTCTTTTTATCTAATGATGGCTGAATAAGCATATTTCCCGGCGAAAACGATGAATATTCAACTTCCTCAAGTGTTCTCAAAGTTGACTGTAAAACACATTGTATTACATTCAGAACTGAGAAGACACTTGTGAGAGTGAAAATTTCACATTTATGAAGGATAACAAGAAGTCGACTGAAACGTAAAGAGTGCTGGCACATTAGGTTTTTAAGAACAAATAGCTTGAAACATTGTGAGGATCACCGAAACAATTTAAAAACTTCATTTTTTTTCTCCTGAAAAAGCAGTTTAAACTTGCGTAGAACTGCGGGGAGGTAAAAAAAAAAAAAAAAAAAAAAACTATCACAATATCAAGGTTTCTGTTACTCCATAAACCACATATCTTTAGGTAAAATCTTTCAATATTGTGGTTCCTCTTGAGACGAAATTCTGGATTATTAACTTCTGATTTTTCGATTCCCCCCCCCCTTATCCGTGACTTCAAGGGCAAAAACTAGTGCAATTTGTGAAATACTTCCGGCAGATAGCATCTGTTTTGGAGGTAGGTCCATTCTCTTTTAATCTAATGATGACTCAATAAGCGAATTTCTCGGAGAAAACACTGGATATGCAACTTCAAGTGTTCTCAAAGTTGATTGAAAAACACATTATATTATATTCAAAACTAAGAGGACCACTTATGAGGGTAAAAAATCACATTTATGAAGGATAACAAGATGTCGACTGACACGTAAAGAGAGCTGGTACCTTTCATTTTTAGAACAAATAGCTTGAAACATTTTGAGAATCGCCGAAGCAATTTAAAAACTTCAGTTTTTTCCCCCAGCAGTAGTTTAAAATTACATAGAGCATCGTGGCTGTTAAAAAAAAAAAAAAAAAAAACTATTTCACAATATCAAGGTTTGTATTACACCAAAAACCACATTTCCTTAGGTAAAATCTCTCACTTCTGTGATTCCTTTTGAGACGGAATTCTAGATTATTAACTTCTTATTTGAAGATTTTTTTTTTTTTCCCTTAGCCGTGATTTCGCGGAAAAGAAGTGGTGCAAATTGTTAAATACTTCCAGGTGATAGCATCCATTTTGAAGGTATGTCCATCCTCTTTTAATCTAATAATGGCTGAATAAGCGTATTTCTCGGCGAAAACGTTGAATATCCAACTTACTCAAATATTCTCAAAGTTGATTGTAAAACTCATTATATTACATTCAGAACTAAGAAGATACGTGAGGGTGAAAATGTCACATTTATGAAGGATAACAAGAAGTCGATTGACACATAAAGAGAGCATGTACATTAGGTTTTCCAGAACAAACACCTTGAAACATTGACAGGATCACCGAATCAATTTAAAAACTTCAATTTTCTTTTTCTTTTTTTCTGCAGAAGAAGCAGTTTAAAATTACGTCGTGGCTTGCGGCGGTAAAAAGAAAAAAAATAACATGATCACAATATCAAGGTTTCTGTTACTCCATAAACCACATTTCCTTAGGTAAAATCTTTCAATTCTGTGATTCGTCTTCTGACGGAATTCTGGATTTTTAAGTTCATAATTGTCGACTTTTTTTCCCCTTAGACGTGATTTCATGAACAAAAAGTAGTGCAAATTGTGAAATAGTCCCGGCTGATAGCATCCGCCTTAGAGGTCCATTCTCTTTTATTCTAATTATGGCTGAATAAGCGTACTTCACGGCGAAAAGGCTGAATATTCAACTTCCTCAAGTGTTCTCAAAATTGATTGTAAAACACATTATATTATATTTAGAACTAAGAAGACACTTGAGGGTGAAAATGTCACACTTATGAAGGATAACAGGAAGCCCAATAACACGTAAAGAGAGCTGGCAACTTAGGTTTTTAAGAACAAATTGCTTGAAACATTGTGAGGATCAGCGAGACAATTAAAAGACATTTTTCTTTTTCTCCAGAAGAAGTAGTTTAAAATTACGTCGAGCCTTGTGAAGGTAAAAAAAAATAATAATTATAATAATAATAATTATCACAATATCAAGGTTTCTGTTAATCCATAAACCACATTTCCTCAGGTAAAATCTTTCGAGACTGATTCCTCCTGAGACGGAATTCTGGATTATAAACTTCTGATTTGTGGATTTTTCTTTTCCCTTATCCCTGACGTCAAGGAAAGGAAGTACTGTAAATTGTAAAATAATTCCGGCTGATAGCATCTCTTTTGCATGTAGGTCCATTTTCTTTTAATCTATTGATGGCTGAATAATCGTATTTCTCGGAGAAAGCGCTGAATATGCAACTTCCTCAAGTGTTCTCAAAGATGACTGTAAAACACATTATATTATATTCAGAACTATGAAGACACATGTGAGGGTGAAAATGTCACATTTATAAAAAATAACAAGAAGTCAATTGACACGTAAACAGAGCTGATACCTTTGGTTTTCAAGAACAAATAGCTTGAAAAATTATCAGGATCACCAAGACAATTGAAAGACTTCATTTTTTTTCTCCAGAAAAAATAGTTTAAAATTAGGTCGAACCTCCTGGCGGTAAAAAAATAAATAAATAAATAAAAGATTATCACAATATCAAGTTTTCTGTTGCTCCATAAACCACATTTCCTCAGGTAATATCTTTCAATTCTGTGATTCCTAATGAGACGGAATTCTGGGTTATTTACTTCTGATTTGTCGACTTTTTTTTCCCTTATCCTTGAAATCAAGGACAAGAAGTAGTTCAAATTGTGAAAAAGTTCCGCCTGATAGCATCCATTTTGGAGGTAGGTCCATTCTCTTTTTATCTAATGATGGCGGAATAAGCATATTTCTCGGCGAAAACGTTGAAAATTCAACTTCCTCAAATGTTCTCAAAGTTGATTGTAAAACACATTATATTACATTCAGAACTAAGAAGACACTTGTGAGAGTGAAAATGTCACGATTATGAAGGATAACAAGAAGTCGACTGACACGTAAAAAGTGCTGGCACATTAATTTTTAAGAACAAATAGCTTGAAACATTGTGAGAATCACCGAAACAATTTATAAACTTCATTTTTTTTTTCTCAAGAAGTAGTTTAAAATTACGTCGAACCTCGTGGCGGTAAAAAAAAAAAAAAAAACGAACATTATCACAATACCAAGGTTTCTGTTACTCCATAAACAACATTTCCTCAGGTAAAATCTTTCAGTACTGTGATTCCTCTTGAGACGGAATTCTTGATTATTAACTTCTGATTTTTCGATTTTTCTTCCCCTTATCCGTGACTTCAAGGACAAGAAGTAGTGCAAATTGTGAAATAGTTCCGGCTCATAGCATCTGTTTTGGAGGTAGGCATGAAGGATAACAAGAAGTCGACTGACACGTAAAAAGTGCTGGCACATTAATTTTTAAGAACAAATAGCTTGAAACATTGTGAGAATCACCGAAACAATTTATAAACTTCATTTTTTTTTTCTCAAGAAGTAGTTTAAAATTTCGTCGAACCTCGTGGCGGTAAAAAAAAAAAAAAAAACGAACATTATCACAATACCAAGGTTTCTGTTACTCCATAAACAACATTTCCTCAGGTAAAATCTTTCAGTACTGTGATTCCTCTTGAGACGGAATTCTTGATTATTAAATTCTGATTTTTCGATTTTTCTTCCCCTTATCCGTGACTTCAAGGACAAGAAGTAGTGCAAATTGTGAAATAGTTCCGGCTCATAGCATCTGTTTTGGAGGTAGGCCCATTCTCTTTTAATCTAATGATGGCCGAATAAGCGTATTTCTCGGCGAAAACGCTGAATATGCACCTTCCTCATATATTCTCAAAGATTATTGTAAAACACATATTTTATTCAAAACGAGGAAGACACTTGTGAGGATGAAAATGTCACATTTATGATGGATAACATGAGGTCGATTGACACGTAAAGAGAGCCGGTACCTTTGGTTTTCAAGAACAAATAGCTTGAAACATTGTGAGGATCACCGAGACAATTTAAAAACTTCAATTCTTTTTTTTTTCACCAGAAGAAGCAGTTTAAAATTACGTCAAGGCTCGTGGCGGTAAAAAAAAAAAAAACATTATCACAATATTAAGGTTTCTGATACTCCATAAACCACATATCCTCACGTAAAATCTTTCAATTCTGTGATTCATCTTGAGACGAAATTCTGGATTTTTAACTTCTGATTTGTCGATTTTTTTTCCCCCTTATCCCTGACGTTAAGGACAAGAAGTATTTCAAATTGTGAAATAGATCCGGCTGGTACAATCCATTTTGGAGGTAGGTCCGTTCCCTTTTTATATAATGATGGCTGAATAAGCATATTTCTCAGCGAGAACGCTGACTATTGAACTGCCTCAAATGTTCTCAAAGTTGATTATAAAACACATTATATTACATTCAGATCTAATTAGAGACTTGTGAGGGTAAAAATGTCACATTTATAAAGGATAACAAGAAGTCGACTGACACGTAAAGAGTGCTGGCACATTAGGTTTTTAAGAACAAATAGCTTGAAACATTGTGAGGATCACCGAAACAATTTAAAAACTTTTCTTTTTTCTCCAGAAGAAGTAGTTTAAAATTACGTCGAAAATCGTGGCGGTAAAAAAAGAAAAAAACGAATATCATCACAATATCAAGGTTTCTGTTATTCCATAAACCACATTTCCTCAGGTAAAATCTTTCAATACTATGATTCCTCTTGAGACGGAATTCTGGATTATTAACTTCTGATTTTTCGATTTTTTTTTCCCCTTATCCGTGACTTCAAGGACAAGAAGTAGTCCAAATTGTGAAATAGTTCCGGGTGATAGAATCCGTTTTGAGGTATATGCTTTCTCTTTTAATCTAATCATGGCTGAATAAGCGTATTTCTCGGCGAAAACGTTGAATATACAATTCCTCAAATGTTCTCATAGTTCATTGTAAAACACATTATATTCTATTCAGATCTAAGAAGACACTTGTGAGGGTGAAAATGTCACATTTATGAAGGATAACAAGAAGTCGATTGACACGTAAAGAGAGCTGGTACCTTTGGTTTTCAAGAACAAGTAGCTTGAAGCATTGTGAGGATCAACAAGACAATTTAAAAACTTTATTTTTTTTTCTTCATCAGTAGTTTAAAATTACGTCGAGTCAAGTGACTGAAAAAAAAAAAAAACTTTTTCAGAATATCAATTAGTCACAACAAAAACCATATTTCCTTCGGTAAAATCTCTCACTTCTGTGATTTCTCTTGAGACGGAATTGTTGATTGTTAACTTCTGATTTGTAGATTTTTTTTTTCCCCTTATCCGTGAATTCAAGGACAAGAAGTAGTTCAAATTGTGAAACAGTTCCGTCTGACAGCATCTGTTTTGGAGGTAGGTCCATTCTCTTTTTATCTAATGATGGATGAATAAGCATATTTCTCGGCGAAAACGGTGAATATTCAGCTTCCTCAAGTGTTCTCAAAGTTGATTGTAAATCACATTATATTATATTCAGAACTAAAAAGACACTTGTGAGGAAAAAATGTCGCATTTATGAAAGATAGCAAGAAGTCGACTGACACGTAATGGGTACTGGCACCTTAGGTTTTCAAGAACAAAGAGCTTGAAACATTGTGAGAATCACAGAACATATTAAAATAATTCAATTTTGTTTTTTTCTCCAGTAGAAGTAGTTTAAAATTATGTCGAACCACGTGGC
>JAGKTI010008150.1:0-33667 GCA_018397915.1 Birgus latro | reverse complement strand
TGGCCTTTCCTCTTCATCCTTCTTTCCTCTCATCCTCTTCTGGCTTTCTTTTCTTCACTCTTTCCTTATCCTTATGCCTACGGGTGACTTTACGCTCGCTCTTCTATCTTTCTTTCCTTCATTCTCTCCTCTTTCTTCTGCCTGTGGGTTACTCTACATGAGTGACAAGCCAAATGGTTTCTCGTACACCAAGAAGCCATTTACTACTGTGGGTGATAACAATATAACCAAATTTTGGCGCCTGATTGTTTAGTGGGTAATTACAGTGCTCCAGTCGGATTGAGTCAGTGAAGGTTTATATCCAAGGGCTGGTTGGGGTTTATTGCTAACGTAATGTCACTGAGGGATGATTGAGGGTGGTCACTCTCAACTTAAATGTCAGGACCAACTTGCCTAGCCCCGGGCTCCTACACTCCTTATGGGGCAGTGTAGGATTGGATGATGGATGGATGGATGAGCTGAGTGAATATTTCTATTTGGTAGTTGGATTGAAGCAAGGTTGTGTCATGTCTCCATGGTTGTTCAGTCTGTTTATGGATGGGGTTATAAAAGTGATACAAGGTAGGGCAGTGGATGTTGGACTGGCCCTAGTACATAGGAGTACATAGGAAAGCAAACAGCAATAGACCTTATGGTCCTTTCGAGGCTGTTTGTTACAGAGTAGACTATGACTACAAGATCTAACTCTACATGGTGAAGGATAGTAAAGCAAGAAGGCTCCCCCCACCTCCAAACCCTCCAGCCAAAACTGGCAAGAAAAAGTGAGAAAGACCACCATGCAGCATGGAAAAACTGACATGGAAATTTAGTGGGGAAGGACTGAAAAGGAAAAGCTACATTATATAATACATTATCTATAAGCTACCAGTATGAATAACCTGAAAGAGGAAGTAGTAAAGTACAATGAATAATCGAATAAATTAATAACGCATGACACTAAGTATGGGTACACTGAGTTAACGGGGCATCTGCGGACGATGAGACTCTGTAGACATGACAACTTGAATACAGTAATCCCGTGGTCTCAGTTGGACTCTGCGGGAATTCAGAAGAAACAGATACACGTGAATATAGCTAATAATCCCGTGGCCTCAGTTGGACTCTGCAGGAATTCAAAAGTTACAGATAAACGTAAATATAGTGATCCCGTGGTCTCAGTTGGGCTCTGTGGGAAGAAATTTAAAACATTATCACCTTGCGTATATTTGCATTTAGTAAATTGATCCAGGCTCTAAAAGAATAGAATTAAATAAAAATTTATACAAGTGTTTTATTCGGGAGTAAACATAGTAAGCTGGGGGTTAGACGACAAATATTTATCCATGCGACCTTTAAAGGTTAGTACTGTATTACAGTTTACTACATTGGAGGGCAATTTATTCCATATATTAACAACTCTATTGAAGTAGAAATGCTTAGCTTCATGTGACCGGAATCGTTTGCCATTTATTTTATGCCCATTGCCTCTAGTATAATTCGAATGATCAACTGTGAATTATTTATTGACAGCCATGTTATCTTGTCCTTTGAATATTTTGAATACTTGATTTAAATCTCCTCGTATTCTCCGTTTAGTTAAGATAAAGAGATTCAAGGCTTCTAAACGTTCCTCGTACAGTTTATTTCTTAATCTAGGTATCATTTTTGTCATCCTTCGCTGCACTCTTTCAAGCTTTTCCATACCCTTTTTATAATATGGTGACCAAAACTGAATGCAGTACTCCAAGTGCTTGCGTACTAAGGAATTATACAAAGTGAGGATGATTTTATCAGTCTTATATTCAAATGCTCTGCCTATGAATCCAATCAATTTGTTGGCCTTTTTCACTGCTTCTGTACATTGTTTGCTTGGTTTCAAATCGTCTGTTATTATAACTCCTAAGTCTTTTTTTTGGTTTACCCTATCAAGTTGGACATTATTCATGCTATAACTAGCTCTTACATTTTTACTGCCAATGTTTAGTACTTTGCATTTATTAATATTAAAATCCATTTGCCAAACTTGGGCCCAGTTATACAGCTGATCAAGATCTCTCTGAATTGCTTGCCTTTGCAGTACTGTATCTGCTCTGTTACCTATTTTAGTATCATCAGCAAATTTTGAAATCTTACAACACAATCCTTCGTCAGTATCATTTACATATATTAAGAAAAGAATTGGGCCTAACACGGAACCCTGTGGTACTCCACTTGTAACGTTTATCCAGTCTGACTCTTTTCCATTAATTACAACCCTTTGCTTTCATCCAGAGAGCCAATTTTCTACCCAACCAAGAACATTGCCACTGAAACCATGTGCCTTTAGCTTCAGAAGGAGTCTTCTGTGTGGAGCTTTGTCAAAGGCCTTTTGAAAATCTAGGTAGACCACATCAACAGATTTAGTCTCATCATACATATTCAGTATATCATTGAAAAAGTCCAGCAGATTCGTGAGGCAGGAGCGATTATTACGAAAACCATGTTGCGAATCTTTGATGAGATTGTTTGTTTCTAAGTGTTTCACAAGCTTGTCTCTGATAATAGTTTCGAGCAATTTGCAAACCACCGATGTTAAACTAATTGGGCGGTAGTTTTCTGGTTGGGCTCTGTTGCCCTTTTTGAATATTGGGGTTACGTTGGCAAGCTTCCATTCATGTGGCACCTTACTGCTCTTAAGTGATAAGTTGAAAAGTCAAGAGTGAGAGCATTGGAGGGCAGTGTTTGGAATCTACCAGTATTGTTGTTTGCAGATGATACTGTGTTGTTAAGTGAAGACGAAGGGGAGCTGCAAAGCTTGGTGGTTGAGTTTGGGAGAGTTTGTAAGAAACAGAATCTAAAGGTGAATGTAGGGAAGAATAAAGTGATGGTCATTGAGAGAAGTGAAGTCAGTGGACGTACAGTGAGGTTGGATGAAGAGGAAATGGAGAATGTGAATGCATTTAAGTACTGTACTTGGGTAGTGTGATGAGTAAGGATGGAAGTTTAGAGGGTGAAGTCCGTGAAAGGGTTCAGCAGGGAAGAAGGGTTGCTGGTTCCTTGATAGCAGTGATAAGAAACAGGGAAATGAGCATGGAAGTGAAAAAGCAACTACATGACAGTATTGTGATACCAACACTAACATATGGAAGTGAAGCTTGGACCTTGTTGGAGGGACAGAAGTCAAGAGTGAGAGCATTGGAAAAGAGTTATTTGAGTGGAGCATGTGGAGTCACATGGAAAGACAGACTGACAAATGAGGAAGTGAAGAAGAGTTGTGGTGTGGATGTGGATGTGATAGGAAACATGAGGAGGAACACATTAAGGTAATTTGGCCATGTGGAGAGGATGGAGAGTGAGAGACAGACGAGGAGAGTGTATATGAGTGAGGTGGAGGGGGGGAGAGGGAGAGGGAGGCCTAGGTTGGGATGGAGGGATGAAGTGGAGAGGTATATGAGAGAGGGGTGTGTGAGCTGGGAGCAGGGCAATGAAATGGCAGGGGACAGCGCAACATGGAGATGATTTGTTTGTGGCCACCCCTTACCGGATTAAAGTGTCTGTCAATTGATAGATATATACAGTATATATATATAATCGCCATCATCATTGTCATTGTCATCATGTCATATCATCAATCATATCACATTATCATTATTGTCATCATCATCATATCTTATATATCATCATCATCATCATCATCATCGAAATTAAGAAGCTCTTTGTTAACTGCTGTTGTATATATTAAGCTACATACCTATGGGATTAGGATAATCTGGGACTTCTTTCCTACCAGCGTATTTTCAGCAGGTAACACATTAATAAAATTTTGTACAATATGTTGTTTATGTAAATGATGTTGGTCTTCAAAAGATAAAAGCAACATGCAGAGTTAAAAGTATCAAAGTGAAAAATGGTAAATCAGTTGAGTAAATATCAGTTAACCTCCTTGGTCCAAGCAAATACAGCCTTTTGTGCTACTATTTCTTCCATGTATCATCCTTTTAGAGCTGGGTTATTAACCCCTTCACTACAATGGCATATTTCCCATTTTGTATGTTACTTTTTAACACTCATATGCACTGTTAGTGAATAATATCATTAAACAAAATAATTTGGTGATCTATCTATCTATCGCCAGATGCCTTAATCCCGTAAGGGGTGTCAGGGGAAATTTATGTTTTCATCCTGGCGTGAGGTCGCCAGATGTCGGGGGAAATTCATGTTTACATCCTGGCGTAAGGTCACCAGATGTCAGGGGAAATTTAAGTATTTCAAAAGGAGTAATGATATTGTATAACTCGGTATACAATGTATAGCTATGTGTGCTAAGAATGACTGTCGAGTCATTTACTGAGAGAGAATAGACTTGTGAAATCGAGCAGCGATTTCACTTTATGCTGGCTCACTTCGCCAATTCTCTAGAGTCGAGAATTTATAGACTTTCTCAACGGTACACAGCAGAGACTAGACGCTCAATTAGGCTGTAATATTGTACCGTTGGCCTCTAAGAAAGTTAGTTTCTCCCCTTAACAATCAAAAATGATAATAATAAAGATAAACAGGATCTTGGCTGAGCCAAACTCCTAGCTAGCACAATGGATTTAAGGATTAATGCCAAAAGCTGGCCTAAGTACCAGTCGTGATTTAACACAAAGAGTTGTGCTAACGTGGAGTAGCAAAACTATATTAAATAAGTGGGAAAATTAAACAAGACTGTTACATTTAACAAAGCTCAAGAAAACGAACTGTAAATTTATTAAATACAAGCAAATAAATTTACGTTACAGGGCTCCAATTCAAATCAAAGGAAGGGAATGCACTCACTCACTCAGACAAACAGCTAAATATCTCAAAAAGCTTAAGCCTAGGAAAAACAAGAAAATACTAATCGGTATGGATGAAACCGAGCCGCTGCGACGATCACCAAAGTGGGTGGGAGCTGCGGCACACACGCCAACACAAGCTGAAATCTGAAATTGCTAAGAAATCACTAAAGCCTTAGAGGCGTACCGTGTCGCGCCGTGTCTACAGACAGACTGAGCTCCGATTTGAATACTTAGCGTGGCGAGCGCTGGAAGATGGCGCGACGGGCGTATAACGGTTCCGAGAACTGACAATTCAAAAATTATCGTCGATGTCACGATTTACTTAACATAATGTTACGATGTAGAAAATTCGTGACAAGGGTTGGCCACAAACAAATCACCTATGTCGCTCTGTCCCCTGCCATTTCACAGCCCTTCTCCCATCTCACACCCCTCTCTCTCATATACCTCTCCACTCCATCCCTGCACCTCATCCTTGGCCTCCCCCTCCCTCTCCCCACCTCCACCTCACTCACGTACACTCTCCTCATCAGTCGTACTTTCCATTCTCTCCACATGGCCAAACCACCTTAATGTGTTTCTCCTGATGCTTCCAACCACTTCACATCCACACCACAACGCTCCTTCACTTCCCCATTTGTCAGTCTGTCTCTCCACTTGACTCCACATGCTCCTATCAGATAACTCATTTCCACTGCTGTCACTCTTGACTTCTGTCCCTCCAACAGGGTCCAAGCTTCACATCCATATGTTAGAGTTGGTATCACAATACTGTCATGTAGCAGCTTTTTCACTTCCATGCTCACTTCCCTGTTTCTTATCACTGCTTTCAAGGAACCAGCAACCTTTCTTCCCTGCTGCACCCTTTCAAGCACTTCACCCTCTAAACTTCCATCCTTACTCATCACACTACCCAAGTACTTAAATGCACTCACATTCTCCATATTTTCCCCATCCAGTCTCACTGTACATTCACTAACTTCAACTCTCTCAAGGACCATCACTTTACTCTTCCCTACATTCATCTTTAGATTCCGTTTCTTACACACTCTCCCAAATTCATCTACTAAGCCTTGCAACTCCCCTATGTCTTCACTTAACAACACAGTATCATCTGCAAACAACAGTACAGGGAGTTTCCAAACACTGCCCTCTCTCACTAGGGCAGGTCCAACATCTACTGCCCTACCTTGTATCTCTTATAACCCCAATCATATACAGATTGAACAGCCATGGAGACATGACACATCCTTGTTTCAATCCAGCCTTCAAATCGGAAAATTCACTCAGTTTGCCATCCACACTCACTGCAGGCTTTGCACCTTCACACATACTCTTCATGGCCTTCAGCAACTTCCCATCTACTCAGTATATTCTTAATACTTTCCACAATCCTTGTCTATCTGTCCTGTCATATGCTTTCTCCAAATCCATGAAGGCTGCTTACAACTTCTTTCCCTTCTCAAGAAACTTTTCCACTTAAGATCTAAGAATGAATATCTGATCTACACAACCTCTTCCCTTCCTAAAAACCTCCCTGTTCTTCTCCAACTAATTCCTCTGTTATTTCTCTAACTCTGTCAATAAGTATCCTACCATATACTTTTCCTATTACACTAAGAAGGCAAGTGCCCCTATGATTACCACACACTTCCTTTTCCCCTTTTCCTTTGTACAGGGGAATAATTATACCTGACTTCCAATCCTCCGGGACTCTACCTTCCTTCCAGGCCAATCTGCACACCTCCCACATCTATATTATTACTCTCTCCCCCATACTTCAGCATTTCACCACACACTTCATCAATTCCTGTGGCTTTCCCCATTTTAACTTTGGTGATAATGTGATTAAAATGAAAACTATGTCAGTGTGTTCAAGAGGTTAAGATATGGTATGTTTTCTTAATACAGATACTTGTAGACATTAATCTTTTAGTTGTGTGAATTAAAAGGTAGGATATTATATGATCAAACATTTATTTTCCTGTTCTGCTATGCATATCAGACTTGAGGAGAATTGAATGTTGAATAAGTAAATAAAAATTGGCAGGCACTAGTTAAAACAGTGATAAATATGAATTCATTCTTTCTCCTTGCATACAGAGGAAAAATTGATTAAAAAAAAAAAACGTCTTGTGGTTGGAACCGAAATGAGAGATAGAATGAAAAAAAAATTTAAGTGGAACAAATCAGTATGGAAATGTTATTATCTTGGGCACCCTTTTTTTTATTCTTATCCCAGTGATATTAGGGAACTGTTCTGTAGCTCTCTGCACCCCATGTGATAATGAAGAACTGGGTTAAGATGACAATGACAATAATAACAACGAAGACAACATTTCTCTCCCTCAGAGGAAAAAATGTTTAACAAATTGTTATTCCCTCAGGCAAAACAAATGATTATGATGTTTCTCCCTCTCAACAGGTGTTCTGGAATGCTGGATGCCAAATGGTGTCCCTGAACTTCCAAACGCCAGATCTCCCAATGCAGTTGAACCAGGGCAAATTTGAATACAACGGCAACTGTGGGTACCTCCTCAAGCCGGATTTCATGAGGCGACAGGACAGAACGTTTGACCCCTTTGCCGAGTCACCTGTGGATGGTGTGATTGCAGCCCAGGTGGCTGTGTCGGTGAGTTGATGTAATTGAATCCTTGTATATGCTGATATGTCGTGATGGCCGTGTTGGTGAGCCAGGATGGTGATGAATCCTTGTTTAGTCGTGAGTTTTTCTGTCATAAGTTTGCTGGCTCTGTCACTGAGTTGTAGCATCAGTCATTGAGCTCAACTATTTTACTTTTAGTACAGGCATTTCTCAATATCCAACGAATATGCAAACCTGTGACGGTCATCAGTTTTAGATTCTATTGGATTTTGAAGCAGGACCTCCCATGAGTATCTTAACTCATAAATGGCCACCCACGTCAAATAATGCCCTTCAGTATGAGTGCTAAGGGCATCGAATTAGCACGATCTATAAAAAACTGTGAACAATTATGGGAAAGGAATGAAGGGCAGTGGTATGTTTACACGAACCTGCTCTACCATTCCAAGCACTTTGGGAATCAGTTCATCTCATATGTTGTCACCCATTTGTTTATATGTTATTGGAAGTACCTAGTCATGTTATGAATTTTTCTGTGAATCACAGGATGGGCTTATGAGGTTAAAAAAAACACATTGCCAGGTGCACCAGATGATTCTTTTCACATCAGTAAGAAAAAAAATCGATTTTTGAAATTTGAAAAAATGGTCCCTGGGCCGACCTGTGGTGCATACGAACGTATTACCTCACAGCCATTCAGGGGTTAATAAATAGAGAAGATGCATTCCAGTCCCCACCCAAAACTCACAGATGAATAAAGTGATCTACCAACAAAGGACATAAAATGAAATTGGTAATGTTTATACCACGTACAGCAAGTGTCTAAAGAATTTCTTTATACTAAAAGTACAGGCTGGCCCCGAGATATATACCTCTAGATGCGATACCCCAGCTTAACGATGGGGAGCAATACCACCCTACTTCGCTGAACGATGGCCAAACCCTGGTATAACTATGTCCCCCCCCCCCTGATTTTTATGATATTTTAGGCAAATTTTTGTGTTTAGGTTGATCTATACACTGTTTTTAGACTTAGATTAATATGTTTTAGTGATAGGTGGGTGAACATTGTCATTTTGGGGTACAGTTTACTAAGTTTGAGGCAGAAGGACAAGGAAAGAATGAAGGCAAGAAAGACAGAAGAGGGGTGACTTTACACTCCCTCTTCTGTCTTTCTTGCCTTCATACTTTCCTCGTTCTTCTGCCTGTGGGTGACTCTACACCAGGAAACCATTTATTATGCTGGGTGGCANAACCATGTAACCAAATTTTGGCGCCTGGTGGTTTAGTGGGTAATTACAGCTCTCCAGTCGGATTGAGATGGTGAAGGTTTATATCCAAGGGGTGGTTGGGGTTTATTGCTCACGTAATGCCATTCAGGGATGAGTGAAGCTGGTCACTCTCTTCTTAAATGTCAGGACCAACTTGCCTAGCCCCGGGCTCCTACGCTTCTCTGTGGGGCGACATAGGATTGGATAATGAATGAAAAAAAATGATAATTTTCAGATTTTATTTTTGGATTTAGGTGAGTTATGAACTGCTTTTAGGCCTAGGTTAGCTTGTTTTAAAGCTATTTGGGGTTTAGGTTAGCTAGAAACTTGTTTTGGGGCTCATTGGATGGGTTTAGGACTTGGTTGGGGGGGAAACCCAAGGCTCAAAAACGCATCCCTATACTTTACATGTTAAATCTACCCTGAGATACGATACCCTGCCTAACATTAGGGTTTTACTTAGCCAATTGCATTGTTAAACTGGGGTATGCCTGTACCATGCTCATGTGTTCATGCAGTAACCACTTTACACAGTTATTTGTGTAACTCAAGGTACTCTGCAAACCAGTCCTGTGTATGCAGGGATATGTTTTTCTATTATAATACCTCACATTGACAGACCATGACTGTATCAGTGTCTCTTCTCTCCCAGCTTCATATTATTCTCCCACTTTTTCTCTTCCTCCTATTCTCCTTTCCTCGTTCCTTTCCTCCACCTGTTATTTTTATCCCTCTCTTATTCATTTTCGAGCTACCTCTAGAGGTTTAAAAAGTAAATTCAGTAAAAGAGGAAGTACATGAGAAATTCATGTCCCTTGCCCTCTTACCACTTGCTGAGACAGTGTTTACACAAGCCAGTGCATGCAGTTTTGGGCTCTGTGCAGCTTTTGTAAGGACCCCCACCCCCACCCCCCCTCCACACCCCTACCTCTCTCTCTACCTCCTGCTTTGGAGGCACAAGTGGAGTGATATTTCTGTGTAAATGTGGCAGCATTTTTTTTTTTTTTTTAATAAAATTAAGAGGAGGAGGAGGATGTAAGAGGAATCCTTGCATGCTAATCGTTTGTATAAATATAAATACAGATTTTCTTTTTGCAGTGTTAAAAAATACATGAACTGAACCCCATGTATTTCCAAATTGCCAGTGGTTGGATGATTGGAAGAGCAATGCAAGTGAAGCACAACATGGAGGTTATCCGGGATATGCCCTCTATTCTGTATCGCTGAACAAACAAATCATCATTTTTTTTATTCGCTGATTATCGGGATATGCGCCTAGAAATATTTTGGGTTGCATAAGAGGTACCTGTGGTGGTTAAGTCTGCTTTAAACTTTCATACTCCTACACTGTCTGACGTACCACTGTTTTACCTCCTAACATGTCATATTGTAGCTTGTACCACACAAGGCAGGCTTAGGAATGCTTGTCAGTGGAACTGGCATTTAAAGTGGAATTCAGAGTCACCAACTTAAAGTTATTTTACTGGAGTGATGAAGTGGCAGTTGCTCTTTGACTAGACCCCAGATCACTAGTTGATTTTTTTTTTTTTTTTATGTGTCCGACTCTGGCCATAGGCTTCACAGCCTGCTGTCAAGGCCCAACAGTCCTCCTACATACCAGCACCTCTACATGTCACCACTTTGGCGCTAACACCCGCCGTCCATATTGAATACATGCTAGGGCTGTCTCATACAGGACTTAACAAATCTCTT
The DNA here is from genome assembly GCA_018397915.1 of Birgus latro. Classification (NCBI taxonomy): domain Eukaryota; kingdom Metazoa; phylum Arthropoda; class Malacostraca; order Decapoda; family Coenobitidae; genus Birgus; species Birgus latro. The sequence goes on along the minus strand of JAGKTI010008150.1, from coordinate 23,297 downwards.
CCACATGTTGCAGATGAGTTGAAGGTTTACCAGAAATTACTGTCAAGAAGCCTTGTTTCCTCAGAGTTAATAAATTATCTGCTATCATGTTATTATTTTCTGTGAGAGTTTGTTTATTAAAATTTGATAATTTACTACCAAGTGCAGTCCAGACGGTCTTGCCTGGCTGTAATGTAACCACATTTTTCACCACTGTTGCATTATAGAGGGTTAGTAATGAATAGTATTAATTGACAAAGTACAGTAATTCAAGGACTCTCCTGTGAAAGAAAGGGGGAATAACTACCTCTTACAGAACTGAGAATAATAAAGTTGACTAAAATCTCAAAATCTGCAGCGTGAAGGTACATTAACTCCTAAGTATACTTTTACAAAAACATCTATGGAGTGCAAGCTGTATAAAGAATAGTTTCAGTCCATTTAGGTTTACAGTCATTTATTTAGTAGAGCATAATGTTACCCAAAAAAAGTGAACTGTATGCGAAGCATTATGCAGATGAACTTGCTCAACATCATGATGTGTATAACCCTAAAAGAGGAAAATGGTGATGTTGCAAGAGGACATTTTCAAGGTACATAGGAGAAAAAAAAAACTGGAGTTTATACCAGTAGGTGAGAGATGGTAGTTGAAGGAGAATGTTGTGATTGGAATGAGATGTGTAAGGACAGAGCAGCCTAGAGTCTCTTCTGTCATGGTCACTTTCTGTATAGCAGAGTTCCTGGATAAGGCAAAGCATTCAGTGAGATGGCCAGATAGGTAAAATCTAAATTGTTCCCATTTGCCAACAGGTCATTGCTGGTCAGTTCCTCTCGGACAAGAAGGTGGGAACATATGTTGAGGTGGACATGTATGGTCTGCCTACGGACACCATCAGGAAGGAATTCAGGACGCGCATGATCCCCTCCAATGGTCTTAACCCACAGTACAATGAGGAGCCCTTCTTGTTCAGAAAGGTGCAGAATTTTTGTTCATATCATTTGTCTAGTATGTCTGGTGGCTGAGTGGACTCAAGCACCGGTTGGCATGAAGATTATGTTCTGTTTGCATTGATTTGAATCTCCAAGAGTTGACTTTTTTTTTTATCCCCTCCATATAATACAGTACAGGTAGCACGAGGGACAAGGCCAGTTCACCAGTAAGTGGTCAAATCTCAAGCACATATACCTCTCAAAGGATAGCTTGGGACTGGAATTGGATTTTTTTTTCTTTCTATTTTTCTCTTTTCTTTTTTATGACAGTATATTTTGATGTATTATTAAATCTCCATACAACTTAAAATTTTAGGTGTAGATTATTTAGCCTACACCAAGCTGGTTTCTTTTCATATTCATCTGGTTTGGTGAAAACTGTTGTATATTGGATATTTGAAATAGATTCCTTAAAGTCAGAAGTGTGAATTAGATTGATTTTTAAAAAATGCATCATAGTATTTGATTGTGATGCATTTAATTTCAGAAGACCGGAAATTTATTCTACAAAACTACATAGTGTATCACTTGGACACCTCATTGCATCACAAAAGCCAAAGCTTTTGACCGGTGTTTGCAAATTTTTCAACTTATGAATGTTTTTTCTTTATATGAATCAGGTGGAAGATTCTCTGTCAGTTTTTTAATTCATCCCAGTTCACTTTAACTGAATCCCATCTCCTCTAACCAGTCCAGCTCACTTTAACTGAACCCCATCTCTTAATGTCCCTTAAACTGCGCGAAGTTGTCTGATAGTGGAAAAAAAATTTAAAGTAGAAAATTAGACATTATGGTACTGAAAGGGTGTAGCTTGCTTATTGCCAGAGTTTTTTTCTCTCATACTGTACATTCACCAAAAAGTTCTTGAAGCCTGTAAGCACCATGCATTCTGATAAATAGGAATGAAGAGTTTAGAAACAACTCTCTGCATGTAGCAGGTGGTAACCCTGATTAACCATTCTCTAGGTAAATGGAAGTACTGCCAGTGGCTCATATTCCATGCCTGTTGCGTAATCATAACACTTTCGTTGTTGTCACTCGAGTCATAATTCATAGCAATTGTATTGAAGCGTTGAAGTGTTGCAGTAATAAATATTCAGATTATTCCACCATAGCATAGCTAGTTGGTTGTATTTGATGGGAATATACCACTTCAGCATGTTCTTTCCTTTCAGCTCGATAAAATACAGTAGTCTGGCATTAGCCAAAGCAATGTTACTTATGTATTCGTTTCATTTCGTTTTTGAAGGCTCCAACATGCTTGCATGTGTCGGCCTTGGTCACCTAATGGCGGCTCTCCACGCTGCTCGATCCCTGGCAGCCTCCCTGTTCAGTCCCTTAACCCTTAAGTCACACTTAATGACCTCGTCCCATGTCTTTCTCGGTCTACCCCTCCCAACCCCTCCCACAATATTAACACCTCTCTCCCTCTGTACCCAGTTATCGTCCCCCATCCTCTCCACATGTCCAAACCACCTCAGCCTACCTCTCCTCATCACAACACCAATACACTCCAGCCCCATCCTACCTCTCAACTCTTCCATCGTAAACCCAGCCCCCCCAGGCCTTGCACACAGGGATGCACTGCACATCCACCTAATCATTGTCATTTCTGTACATTTAAACCTGCGAATATCCTCTTCCTTTACTGCCCAGGTCTCACTACCAAACAGCATCACACTCCTAACACATGCTGCATACAAAGACCCCTTAGCACGTAAGGAGAGTCCTCTCAATGTCATGAGAGGCAACAGCTCCCTGAACTTCTTCCAACCACTTCTCACCCTAGCAACCGAGCTAACTCCAGCCCCACCTCCGGCACATAACATGTCTCCCAAATAACGAAACTCCTCCACACACTCAAGAGACTTACCTGCAAGTTCAACCCTCTCATGCCTAACAATCTCCTCCTGCTCTCCCCGACACGCCGCGCATATGAAATCAGCATCATCTTGCAGTCTACCTCTAATACCACTACATCTCTTGTGCACCCATTTATCACAAACACTACACAAGATGGAATTACTTCCCACACCCTTGTGGCAAACTGCACATGGCCACTCTCCCTCTCCTCTGATTGTACCACCACCAACCCTAGATATCATCACTTTTGTTTTATCTGCATTTACCCTTAAGCCCTTGTACCCCATACCATCTCTCCACTTCTTAAATCTATCCTCTGCCTCCTTTTCATTCTCTGCAGTCAACACCAAATCATCAGCATACAACATCTCCCATGGGAGTCCATCTCTGAAGTCAAGTGAGAGGGCTTCAAGCACCATGATAAACAACAAGGGACTCAAAACTGACCCCTGATGCACACCAACATTCACGGAAAACTCATCAGTCTTTAAAGCTCCATTCACTCTTACCTGGGTGCGAGCACCCATGTACATGGCCATAACCACCCTAACCAGCCACTCTTCCAACCCTAGCTTTCTCATTGCCCACTTCACCACCTCTCTAGGGACTCTGTCAAAGGCCTTTTCCAAATCAGTAAAAACAAAATACAATTCCCTTTTCTTTCCAATATATTTTTCCTGAAGCTGTCGAACAATGAATATGGCATCAGTGGTCCCCCTGCCTGGCATAAACCCAAACTGCATCTCATCGATATTCACTCTTTCTCTAATCATACCTTCTAGAACTCTCTCCATTACTTTCATTATCTGATCTAAGAGCTTTATACCTCTGTAATTTCCCCTTTCCAGGCCATCACCCTTCCCTTTGTACACATTTACAATTACACTCTTCAGCCAGTCATCTGGGACAACACACTCATATATAATCATATTTATCAGGTCAGTGACTAACCTCACCCCAGTATCTCCTGAGGCCTTCAACATTTCGGCAGTCAACCCAGACACACCTGCCGCCTTCCCCACCCGCATCCTGCCTATTGCCTGACTCACAGTAGCAACGTCAATCAAAGGCCAAGGGCCAAATACTGGATCAGCTGGCTTCAAACCTTCTCTATCTCAATCAAACTCCTCATTCAACAACCGGCTATAATGCTCTCTCCATGCATCTTTAATATCCTCACTGTTCATCACTACCCTTCCATGATCATTCTTCACACACTGCTCACCTACAATGTCCCGATTATCCCTCTTCACCTGATTTGCCACCCTAAAAATCATATTTTTCCTTTCTCAATGATTTAGATTATCAAGTAAAAGTCTCTGTGACTCAGACTTCGCCCTTTATACCTCTCTTCTAGCCCTGCGTTTGGCAGCCAAGTACTCCTTCCTGTTACCACCATTCTTCCAATCCAGGAAAAGCCTTCTTTTCTCCTTAACTGCAGTTCTACACCCTCATCCCACCACCCAGTTACTTTATGTCTTGGTGGGCCTCTTGTCCAACCGCATATTGCATCGGTAACTCTCAAGAGGTTGTTCTTAAGGGCTCTATACTGTTCATTAACGCCTCTGTCTATGGCTTCCTGTTCAGCCACCACTCTCCTCATCTCACTATAAAAGGCATCCCTTACTGATTGGTTTCCCAGCTTCCATATTTTCCTCCTAGGTACATATTTCCTCCTTCTCATCACTCGTTCCTTAAGCACCATGTCACAAATCAACAGTTTCTGCTGTTTCACACACTCCTCGCTTCCTATAACTTTAACATCCCTCACTAATCTCCTATCAACCCTCCTGACCAGAAAATAATCTATCTGACTACTATTTCCCCCGGATTCATACGTAATCAACCAGCTGATTCTTTTCCTAAAATGTGTGTTGCACACAATCATGTCCATAGCCTCCCCAAACTCGAGTATTCTTTCCCCTTTCGCATTCCTCACACCATATGCACATCCTCCATGGACTCCTTCATAACCTTGAGCTGCTTCACCCACATGACCATTTAAATCCCCTCCCAGAACCACTACCTCATCATCACCCATACCACTTACTACACGTATTAAATCATCCCAAAATCTATCCTTCTCTGCGCATCCAATCCTACCTGTGGAGCATATGCCGATATAACTGAAATCATTTTCTGCCCGATCAAAATTTTCACTACTAATATCCTATCACTTTCTCTCATAACATTCATGACATATTCCACCCATTTCTCCACAACCAACACACCCACACCCCCATATCTGTCAGTTCCCCCCTGCCAAAACAACTTATAGTAGCAATCCTTCCCAACAATCTTTCTGGCTGATCCACCCCTGTACTGGACTTCCTGCAAACATGCCACATCCACCCACCTCCTACTGAATGCCTCAACGACTTCCCCTGCTTTTCCTCTTAAAAACATTCCACGAACCCACCCTAAACCCCCTGGGTGACTTGCTGTCCTGAGGCTTGCTTCGGTGCTTGTATTTGTAGTTCATAGTCGGTGAGATAAAGGGGGGTAAACATTCCAAAGGCCCGACCCATTGCACAGTCCCAGGTCCAGGCAATGGGTCTGGGACCCCTAGGCCACCAGCTTTACCAGTATTGCAGTGATTAAATTTTATTAGGATGGTGGCTTATGGGAATGGCTAAAGATGTAAGTGTGGTTCCAGGTCCCTTTAAGCAGCTCATCTACCCTGATTCAATGCTCAGCATTGTTTCAAAATGTGTATCATATACTGTTGTTGCTTAATGGAGGCCTGATATTCCCATGTGGCACCTCACCTCTCTGTTGTTGTTCATTCATTTCTAACCCTTCATTTTCATAGATTAATAGTAATGCTGCTAGAAGTATCAGCAGTAAACTGTGCCACAGAAATGTTTCAGGAGTATAATGTGACACAATTTACATCATCAGACATGATTAATACATCTATATGCAAGCGACATCACAGTAATGGCTTGGAAGTGTGTCATCAGAATCAGGCATACCAACAGTTCCGAGATGAGTAGCTATATTGTGCTCAATTTTACATCCATTATGGCCCATGCTTCGAGAACTTTTCATTATGGCCCATGCTTCAAGAACTTTTTGGTGAGAGTGTACATAGATTGTTTGGTGGCAAGAATCACTAAAAGACAGCCAGGTATTGATAGGAATAATCTTCAGCATCAGACAAAAATGATGCTGTGCTTACTTCTTAGGAACCTCTCTGCTGGGGTTCATTTTGGTTGTGGATGATATTTGTTGATGAAAGAAATGTAGCAGAGTGGAATGAGAGATTGCAAATGTTTCAGCTTGAGATGTATGTATGTCAAGTTCAAGTTTGAGAAGGTGAAAGTGGCAGTGATCGTAGCATTTGCACCGTGTGATGACTGGAGTGAGACAGGGAAAGAGAGGTTATGGGATGAGCTAGATGAGGTAGTGGGAGAAATGCCCTGGAGTTATAAAGTGATCTTAATGGGCAATATGAATGGAAAAGTAGGCACTGGTCCTGTGAGTGATATATTGTAATGAGTAATAATGGAGTTCCAGAGAATAATTCGTTTTGTTTTTGAAGGCTCCAACATGCTTGCATGCATCGGCCCTGGTCACCTAATGGCGGCTCTCCATGCTGCTCGATCTTTGGCAGCCTCCCTGTTCAATCCCTTAACCCTGAGGTCACACTTAATGACCTCGTCTCATGTCTTTCTCGGTCTACCCCTCCCAGCCCCTCCCCCAATATTAACACTTCTCACCTTCTGCACCCAATTATCATCCCCCATCCTCTCCACATGTCCAAACCACCTCAGCCTACCTCTCCTCATCACAACACCAATACACTCCAGTCCCATCCTACCTCTCAGCTCTTCCATCGTAAACCCAGCCCCCCCAGGCCTTGCATGCAGGGATGCACTGCACTTCCACCTAATCATTGTCACTTCTGTACATTTAAGCCTGCGAATATCCTCTTCCTTTAACGCCCAGGTCTCACCACCATACACCATCACACTCCTAACACATGCTGCAAACAAAGACCCCTTAGCACGTAAGGAGAGTCCTCTCAATGTCAGGAGAGGCAACAGCTCCCTGAACTGCTCCCTGAACTTCTTCCAACCACTTCTCACCCTAGCAACCGAGCTAGCTCCAGCCCCACCTCCGGCACATAACATGTCTCCCAAATAAAAAAAACTCTTCCACACACTCAAGAGACTCACCAGCAAGTTCAGTCCTTTCATGCCTATCAATCTCCACCTGCTCTCCCCGACATGTCGCACACATAAAATCAGCATTATCTCACAGTCTGCCTGTATTACCACTACATCTCTTGTGCACCCATTTATCACAAACACTGCACAAGATGGAATTACTTCCCACACCTTTGTGGCAAACTGCATATGGCCACTCTCCCTCTCCTCTGATTGTACTGCCACCAACCCTAGATATCATCACTGCATTTACCCTTAAGCACTTGTGCCCCATACCATCTCTCCATTTCTTAAATCTTTCCTCTGCCTCCTTTTCATTCTCTGCGATCAATACCAAATCATCAGCATACAACATCTCCCACGGGAGTCCATCTCTGAAGTCACATGAGAGGGCTTCAAGTACCATGATAAACAACAAGGGACTCAAAACTGACCCCTGATGCACACCAACATTCACAGAAAACTCATCACTCAAAACTCCATTCACTCTTACCTGGGTGCGAGCACCCATGTACATGGCCATAACCACCCTAACCAGCCACTCTTCCAACCCTAACTTTATCATCGCCCACTTCACCACCTCTCTAGGGACTCTGTCAAAGGCCTTTTCCAGATCAACAAAAACAAAATACAGTTCCCTTTTCTTTCCAATATATTTTTCCTGAAGGTATCGAACAATGAATGTGGCATCAGTAGTCCCCCTGCCTGGCATAAACCCAGACTGCATCTCATCAATATTCACTCTTTCTCTAATCATACTTTCTAGAACTCTCTCCATTACTTTCATTATCTGATCTAAGAGCTTTATACCTCTGTAATTTCCCCTTTCCAGGGCATCACCCTTTCTTTTGTACACATTTACAATTACACTCTTCAGCCAGTCATCTGGGACAACACTATCTATCTATCTATTGCCAGACGCCTCAATCCCGCACGGGGTGGCTACAAACAAATTGCCTCCATGTTGCTCTGTCCCCCGCCATTTCACTACCACGCTCGCAACTCACACCTCCCCTCTCTCATGTACCTCTCCACTCCATCCCTCTATCTCATCCTCGGCCTCCCCCTCCCTCTCGTCCCCTCCACCTCACTCACATACACTCTCCTCGTCAGTCTTTCACTCTCCATCCTCTCCACATGCCCAAACCTCCTTAGCGTGTTTCTCCTAACGCTTCCTATCACGTCCACAACCACACCACAACGCTCCTTCACTTCCTCATTTGTTAGTCTGTCTCTCCATATGACTCCACATGCTCCTCTCAAATAACTCATTTCCACTGCTCTCACTCTTGACTTCTGTCCTTCCAACAGGGTCCAAGCTTCACTTCCATATGTTAGAGTTGGTATCACAATGCTGTCATGTAACAACTTTTTCAATTCCATGCTCACCTCCCTGTTTCTTATCACTGCTTTCAAGGAACCAGCAACCTTCCTTCCCTGCTGCACCCTTTCAAGCACTTCACCCTCCAGACTTCCATCCTTACTCATCACACTACCCAAGTACTTAAATGCACTCACATTCTTGGCTGAAAATATTTATGTTTGTGGTTGAGAATAGCATAATGGTTTTTGCTGGGCAAAGTGGATAGTGTAGGTGTCAGAACTGCACACTAATCTGGTGAAATGTATAAATCAGATGCTGATGTATGGACTGGATGCATGTCTGGGCAAGTCACAAAATCTGATTTATTTTGAGTGAAGTAGAAAAACTGTGAATGTCCAATGCATTGATGGTGGATGAGTATTTCTGGAGCAGATGTGTTGTTGCAATGATGAGGGATGTCATGATTTTTTATGATAGCTGTTTCACAAGGGACAGCAGGCTGAAACGTGAAGATGTATGCGCGGACAAAGGTGAAATGCATGTAATGATTTGCGACATTTGTGTTCAATTGTTGTTTCACTAGTGAAAGTGACAGCATTCTGTTTCTTGGAGACGACGATGACTTCTGTTTTGATGTTGATGGTGACTAATAAGTCATCTTTTTTATAAAGAAGGAAAAGGGTATATTTGATAGACTGTGAAAAAAATCATCTGTTACGAATGGTACATGAACTACTGTTGATGATGTGAGTGTTGCTTCCAAGTATGGATAATATAACATCAGGTTTCTTTCCTCAAACAAGGGCTTCAAACCATGCTTATGTATGCCTTGGCTAATTATTTGACGGAGATTGCAAATGGGTAGGAAATTAATGGTGATCCTTCCATTACCAGCATTAGCAATTCCTTTCATGAAATACTGAAAATGAGCTCTAGTATTGTCTAACTGTAGCATTTATGTCAGTATATTCCATGATCACTGAGAGGTGTTGGAAGAGTATTGTTTCCTTCTAGTGCATTTACTTTCTCCACAATTCCTAGAGTTGACTTTTCTGCCTTTCTTAGGTTCTTTACAATTGTCTGGATTAAGGTGTTCTGGGTATCAGCCATCTTATGTTGACATGAGAGAATTTGTGCAGTTTTGTTAAGTTTGTTATTTATTTCCTCCTGATCATTTTGTGTAGCCAATCCAAAAATGTTGCCTATAATTGCTCCACCTTGGTCGAACAAACCACATTTGTTACATTTATTTGTGATGTTGTTTCTCCCCATAAGTGTGTTACTGCTACCGATGTGATGTCCTGGATCATGGTGAGCATTATGTGGTTAGGGTGTTCTAGCTACCAGTCAGTTAATTAATTCGGCCACTTTTTGTGTAGGATGATCATGTGAGGAAGGGCGTGTTAATACGGCTTCCAGAGTTCTAAGTGGTCCTGATATTTTCTGTAACATTTTTGGTAGGTCTTCAAGTACGTCAAAACTAATTTCAGTACTCATTATGTCTTGCAAAATTGCTGTTGGGGCGATCAGGCACCCTTGTCTGGTTACATGTTGAGGGTGTCAGAGAGGTGATCCTCTTAATATCAACAGGAACACGATCCATGGAATAATTCTCCTCATCTTTGCCTACCGAAAGAACAACTGTGTTAGATGGCTAATCCACTGTTGTATGCAAATTATGCTAAGGGTGATGATAGTGATGATGAACACTACAGTTGTCTCGACCTGTTTAATCTTTTTACCTATAAAAGGAGTCTAAATCGATTCCCAACTCATGTAAATGTCTTTTTATGGTGAGAGCTGTATTGGTTGCACCTATGTTTGTCTGTGTGGCATTCAACCGCGGTTTATTCCGATGTGTTAATAGCTTCCGGCTTATTTTCACTGTGTGTACTAGGCTTTTCAGTTGTATCCAGTGTTTTATGATTGCAAGCCAAATTCCTTGAGACCCTTTTTTAAATAATCAGCATGAATTTGTTTTTCTTCATCACTCAGTAGTGACGTACTCACTACCTTATTGGCTGTTCTCTTAATGACTCTGTATGGGCCTTCAGATTTCAGTGACTGCTTGTTGTCTCTATTGTGAATGATGCCATAGTCATTATCACTTGTTCTGATATTTGATTCTTTTGCCTCCTTTTTAAATGATTCTGTCATTTCTTTCTTGGACATTGTTAACTGTTTCTTTGACTGTGTGTGTACAGTACCTGTATTTCTTGAAATTCATGTAAGCAAAGTTTAGGATAATCATTATAATTGTATACTGGAATTTGTTTGCCTTCCAGCATCTTGTATGGGAGACGTCTGTCTGATCCGTAAGTGATGTAATGAGGTGTGTCTCCTATAAGTTTGTTAATTGCACAAATAGTTGATGTTTCAACTCTAGGGATCCAATCATCCCAGTTTGCATAATTTCCATTGATGTGCTATAGTACATCTAATATTTTTTATTCTGTCTTTCTACCAATCCATTAGAAGCTGGATGGTAGGCCAAGATATTAACCTTCTTTTTATTGTATTATTTACATATTTCTTGCAAAATTTCAGAGTTAAATGCACCACTGTTGTCACTAGCACCTTTGGTGTGATGAACCTACAGATAACATGATCAATGATTACCTGCACTACGGTTTCTGCTGTTTTATCTTTAATTGGAACCAGGATCACATATCGTGAGAAATGATGAGTAGCAACAAAAAGATATTTGTGATTGGTAGTTAAGGACAGCTTAAGTAAGTCAACTGCGACAGTGTCCCACAGTTGGTTAGGTACAGGATATTTCCCTATAGGTGCAGGTGCTAATGTGTAACCTTTGTGTCTTACACATGACTCACATTTGTGTATGTGATTATGTATGTCTTTGCGTACCGTTGGCCAATAATGTGACATCCTGGCCAGCCTGACTGCCCTGTCCTTTCCGGGATGCCCTGCATGTGAACTATCATGTATTTTCCTTAAAATGTGAGATATCATTGTACAGTCGCCCAAAGAAGTGATGACTCGCTTTCATTAAGTTTTGGACAAAACTCTCTGGGTCTAGCAACTTTCACTTGATCAGGAATTAGGAGACAGAAACATTTTTACCTGCCTGGCAAACATTATTTATGGTGTAAAAAACTAATCTTTGCGAAAATATTAGTCAAGTTTACCATTTTTTTTTTCAGTAATTAAATAAAAAGTGACATCTGGCACATTTTCACCTGACATCACGACTTGTGCCAGCAGTTACCAGTGAAGCGATTTTTCCACTAAATTTAGAGGTTTTAAAGCAATGTAGCTGCTAAAAATTTAAAAGGTAGGGTACAGTACATCTGTGGACACTGGATCTTGGCTCTGTTAAACCAATATCCGAATTTACTTGCTATTATCTGGATGTAAAAGTCCCCGAGAACTTTGGCTGGCCAGCTGACGTGTTCATATATTCGCTATCTTGGCTGCTGGCCTTGAGCTGTGAGTGGGAAGTTGTCCGTAACCCACAACCTGAGCTAAATGTCCATCTGCCTGTGTACTGATTGGTCAAAGCCACACGCTCTTCCGATCACTCTCAATGAACCTCCAGCACCTGAGTAATATGACTGTAACCCACAAGTGGTGTCAAAATGTCCATATGCGTCCCCATTGAATGTCCAGTGTCGTGCGGCCACTGGGCTAAGTCTTTCCCAACTGCCACCACCATCGAACACAGACCACAAGCCACTAGTACATGTTTGGTGACAGTGGCTGTCCGCCTCTCTGCCAAACATCAAAAGTCCCCTGGTCACTGTGAGTTGTTTCCTCATGGCCACTCGGTGTTTAACATGTTAGTGCATATTGCTGTTAGTGTCTATGTTCGCACACACACCTGTTACGTCACGAGTGGTGACGTCACAGGATGGGTCCTGCGGTGTGCAGCTGGGGCCCGGTCAGTTCATGGTGTGAGGCCGGTGAGTGCGGTTCGCATTCCAATACTGGTAGCAGAGCTTAGTTCAAACATAGTGGCGTCATACTTAACTAAGTGGCCTCTAAAACTTGAAAATGACTCTGCCTATGAGAGTTGGAAGAAGGACATCGACATTTGGTGCAAACAGACGGACTTACCGAAATAGAAGTAAGCTCTAGCTCCTCTCCTTTCATTGTCAGAAAGAGCGAGGGTGGTGTCTTCAAAAAAATTAATGCAGCTGATTTGAAACAAGATAATGGTGTTCAGACCTTGTTGAACAAACTAGACGGTTTATTTCTCGTGGACAAAGGACGTCGGTAGTTTTCAGCTTTTCATGAATTGTACAACTTTAGAAGATCCGATGATATGAACGTTCATAAGTTCGTGGCAGAATTTGAGCATGTTTTTTTCAAATTTATGAAGCAGGACATGGCACTGCCGAATTATGTGATGGCTTTTATGGTTCTGGCTTCATGCAAACTTTCAGACAGTGAGCAACAACTAATGATGTCCCCGATAACAGAGGTGACATATGAAAATGTGTAATCTTCCCTGAATCGTATTTTTGCTGGTGAAATTTGCGGGCAGAACTATGCATCGGTGTCTGCCAGTGAGGTGAAGAGCGAACCAGTATTTTGGAGTGATGAAGTTGGGGGTGAGGAAACGTTTTACATTAGAGGTACTCGACGAGGATGGACATGTTTCGGGGTGGTGCAGTATGTGATCAAGGTCGTGGTGGTGGCCGATATTCAACCGTGTCCGCTAGAATTTCCCAACACTCATCCACCAGCAGGTGGCAAAACCTGCTTGGGCCTGACAGAAAGGTATCGAGGTGTTTAGTATGTGATTCTAGATTTCATTGGGCACGTGACTGTCTGGATGCATACGAAGATAATGGCAGTCGAGAAGAAAATTCTGAAACAGTACATTTTTTCATTCATTCATTCATTATCCAATCCTATGTCACCCCACAGAGGAGTGTAGGAGCCCGGGGCTAATTTAGTTGGTCCTGACATTTAAGATGAGAGTGACCAGCCTCAATCATCCCTGAATGGCAGTATGTGAGCAAAACCCCAACCACCCCTTGGATATAAACCTTCACTGTCTCAATCTGATTGGAGTGCTGTAATTACCCACTAAACCACAAGGCACCAAAATTTGGTCATATGGTTACCACCCAGGATAGTAAATGGTTTCCTGGTGTACAGGAAACCATTTGGCTTGTCACTTAGTGTAGAGTCACCCACAGGCAGAAGGATGAGGAAAGAATGAAGGCAAGAAAGACAGAAGAGGGAGTGTAAAGTCACCTGTAGGCAGAAGGACAAGGAAAGAATGAAGGAAAGAAAGACAGAAGAGGATTGAAGGAAAGAAGGGTAGAGGAGAGAAAAGGGCAGACACCTGAAAGCAGCACTACATCAAGTGAGTGGATGATGAGTGCCCCCACCTACCACAACATCTGTTGTTATTTATGGGCTATGTGGATGATGCCGCTAGTAGAGGTAAATTACAGACGCTAGTAGAAGAATCTAAGGGATGTGCTGTTCTAGACACAGGTTGTTCTACAACTGTATGTGGAGTTGAATGGATCAGTTGCTATCTAAGTGAGCTCACTGATTACGAACGTGAAGCTATAATAGAAGAAATGTCATCCTCAACGTTTACTTTTGCAGATGGCGTCACAGTTTCTTCCCTCAGATGTGTTACTCTGCCCTGCTACATTGGAAATATGCATGCAGCCATTGTGAATGATGTTGTGAACTGTAATATTCCCTTGCTGTTGAGTAAACATTCCATGAAAAATGCAAAAATGTTGGTTAACTTTGAAAGTGACCAGGTCACAATTTGTGGAATTATCATTAATTTGAAGTCCTCATCTTCAGGCCATTACTTGCTTCCAGTTTCTTTACGGCTAGGCCGTGAGTTTTGTGAAACAATCGCCCTGGCATCTCTTGGGGGTGATGTAGAAAAAAAATGACTTCAAAGCTTCACAGGCAATTTGGACACCCAACATCAGCGAAACTAAATAAACTGATTACAGATGCTGGGATTAAAAGTTCAGAACTGGAGTGGGCTATCAAGGCTGTAGCTGATGCATGTACAGTCTGTTGCAGATTCAAGAAAGCCACACCCTGACCCGTAGTCAGTTTGCCCATGGCATCTAAGTTTAACGAAGCAAATAGTCCTTGCTGATTTGGCGACCAGGTATTGCAATGCGATAGTAACCGCGGACAAGTGTGCGGCCACCATTATCAAAGGAGTATTTCGGAGTTGGATTGTTGTGTTTGGAGCACCTGGAAAAATTCTTACAGATAATGGTTGTGAATTCAACAATGCTGAAATGTGAGCATTGAGAGAGGCCTTGAATATCAAGATCATGATGACATCTGCAAAGAGTCCATGGAGCAATGGAGTGTGTGAGCATCAAAATGCAGTCATTTGTGACATTGTTAGGAAGATAATGGCTGATAGCCAGTGTGACTTGGATGTGGCCTTGGCGTGGAGTATCGGCAAGAAATGCTCTCACCAACTAAGCAGGTTTTTCTCCTAACCAACTTGTTTTTGGTCAAAACCCTGGCCTGCCTAATGTGTATGCAAATGATCCTCCAGCCTTGGAACCTACATCATCATTGAAAATTGTGAGAGAGAATTTGAACACTCTTCATTTAGCAAGACAAGAGTTATAAAGACTGAATCAGATGATCGTTTGGCTAGTGCTCTGTGGCACAACATACGTTTGAGTGACATAAACAACAACCAAAATGGAGATGAAGTCTTCTACAAAAGAAATGACAGTCATGACTGGCACAGTCTTGGAAACAAATTCTGGTGAGACATGGCAGTGTATACGTGTGAATGCACGTGTGTCATCTAGCACATGCGCTAGAGCAAGATACTACAGTTGAGGGCGGTGTCAGCAGTGATGAGAAGAACAGTGTTGTCCAGGAGAAGCCTAATGATGATTCTTTGCAAGTATTGAATGACTATCCACCAGATGACAAGTCGGAAAATGGTGCAATTCTGGTTGATGAGCCTCCCTCAGTTTCTGTTCCAGTTAATCAGCCTCCCAAAGTTTCTGTTGGTCAGTATATAAAGGGAATATATTCAGAAAGTGGAGAGTTAGTGTCTGGAAGGATTGTGAGTCAGGTGGGTAAAGCCACTGGAAAGTACAAACACTGCTACAATTTGAAGAGGACTCTGACAGCAGCATTGATTGGATAGATTTGCAGAATGATTTTAGCACATGGGAAGTGGTTGATGATGACGCAGAAATACTTGTTCTTTTCAATTTTGAGGATGTATTATGCGCCAAGGAAAATTAGATTACAGACTGGCAGAATAATGATGTGTATGAGGAAGTAGATGATGTTGGGCAAGATGCCATAACGGTTCGATGGGCCATGACAGAAAAAATGAAAAATGGAAAGCAGATTGTTAAAGCGCGCTTAGTCGCCAGAGGATTTGAGGAAGACACAGTGGATCTCCGAAAAGACTCTCCTACTTGTTCGAAAGAAGCTGTGCATTTGGCACTTTCTTTGGCCTCCACCAACCAGTGGGATTGCCACACTATGGACGTGAAAGCTGCCTACCTGCAAGGTAACGCCATTGAGAGAGTTGTTCGTTTACGTCCTCTGCCTGAATGTGCAAATGCTAAGTTATGGAGACTGAAGAAAATGGTTTACAGCCTTTGTGATGCTACTAGGCATTGGTATCTGCATGTAAAAGATCAGTTGTTGTGTCTCGGGGCTAAAGTGTCATCACTGGATTCAGCGCTGTTCTCTTGGAGCAATTGTGGCAAAGTCGAAGGTATTGTATGTACAGTAAGACCTCACTATAACGGACTAATTTTGGCTCAGGCCAGTCCGAAATATGTGATTTTTCGATAAAAGCGACATCCGGACTTACCCCTGCTAATCCGGACTTTTTCCGATATATCAGACATTAGTCCGGATTGCATCAGTGGTTTTCACCACCATTGTAGTATTGTACTGTGTTATACCTTCACTACATTAATCAAATGGTATAATAATACTGTACTGTGCACTGAAAAACATGTCTTTTACTTGTCTTATTGTGGTGAACATAGCTGAAGTTGTCAGGCAGTCCGGACTGCTTTCTGGCTATATCGGACTTTTTCCGATATATAGGAGTTTAGTCCGGTAGCTCCTCGAGTCCGATAAAAGCGAATTCCGGTCTACTGAAGTCCGTTATATCGAGGTTTTACTGTATTTATATCGATGACTTCCTTTGGGCTGGTACACATGAGTTCAAGCAGCAAGTGCTAAACCACTTGAGTCAAATATTCCTCATTGGCAGTTCGGAATCAAAAGCCTACAAGTACGTTGGTCTAATTGTCGTCTCCAACATCGATGGCAGCATAACGCTCGACCTATTCCAGTATGCTTCGTCTTTGAAACCAGTCACGCTGAGTAGACATCGTGCAGCAGTAAAATCAGGACAGCTGTCTGGGTTTGAGAAAATGGAGTACTGAGCTTTAACTGGGCAACTCAATTGGATTGCCACACACACTCGGCCATATATTGCCTTTGATGTGTGTGTGAGTTGAGTGTGACTAGCAACCGAGCTACTGTAGCGGATTTGCTTAGACTCAATAAGGTGATCTCAAGGATGAAGACTGACAACATGAAGCTATATATTCCAAGAATGGGGCCGATCGATGACTGTTATATAGAGTGCTTTTTGGAGGCCTTGTTTGCCAACCTTGTAGTCTGTGGGTCTCAGGGAGGTTTTGTGATCTTCCTATGAGATGCTAGTGAGGCAAGATGTCCCATATTCTGGCAGACAAGAAAGATCAGGAGGGTCATCAAATCTACCTTATCTGCTGAATTGTTGATGCTACTTGAATGTGCTGAGACTGCTGTATATCTCACCAACATATTGCGTGAAGTCTCTGGATGTGGAAAGTTCAAAATAAAGTGTTTCATCGACAAGAGTTTGGTGGACGCCCTTTACTCCTGTAGGAGCGTAGAAGACAGGAGATTGCACATTGATATTGCTGTATTACAAGACATGTTGGAGCGAGGGGAGATTGATGAAGTATCCTGGGTGGATACATCACAACAACTGGCTGATTGTCTCACCAAGAAAGGTGCCTCAACTGAGCGGCTGCGTGCAGCAGTCAGCCGGGACTAGAAGGATTATAATACTTCAAGAGATATCATATATCTGTATGTGACCACAGACTGGGTCTTGATAGTAATTAAACAAAAGTCTGTGTATTGGATGCATAGTGTGTATCAGGTGTTGATGGTACTTACACAAAAGTCTGTGTATTGGATACATAGTGTGTATCGGACGCCAATAGACCGTTCAGCTTCGTCCTTGGAATCTTTCAAGTTAAGAAGAGAGGACGAGAGTGTTAGTGCATATTGCTGTTAGTGTGTGTGTGCGTACACACCTCTATGGGGGAGGCGGTGGGTCAATTGGTAGAGAGATGGCTTGCAGTCCTAACAGACCCAGGTTCAAATCCCCGCTGAGACAGGGAACAGTTTAAGGATTTGAATTTAATTAAATCAAGCTTTAATGATATACCAGAAGACCCGCCGACATGTTATAAAAATACCCTCACTAATGCCAATACACCAGTCCTGTATGAGACAGCCCTAGCTTGTATTCAATATGGAAGGTGGGTGTTAGCGCCGAAGTGGTGACATGTAAAGGTGTATGGTATGTAGGAGGATTGTTGGGCCTTGATAGAAGGCTCTGAAGCCTATGCCCAGAGTCGGACACATTAAAAAAAAAAGAAAAAAGAAGAAAAAAAAAGAAACAAATCACAAGTGGTGACGTCACTGGAAGGGTCCTGCGGTGTGCAGCCGGGGCCCGGTCAGTTCGTAGTGTGAGGCCGGTGAGTGCGGTTCGCTTTCCAATATAACAGATCACAAGCCATGAGTAAATGTACAGTAAAAGCGCCAGTCTGCCCGTTGACAGAAGTGGGAGAACCCTGCCCACAGCCTCACTTCTGCCTATCTCCCCTCCCTCTTCCATACTCTCCCAGCTCCCCCCCTCACTCCCTCAGTGGTGA
Source organism: Birgus latro (assembly GCA_018397915.1). Classification (NCBI taxonomy): domain Eukaryota; kingdom Metazoa; phylum Arthropoda; class Malacostraca; order Decapoda; family Coenobitidae; genus Birgus; species Birgus latro. The sequence continues at coordinate 5,010 of JAGKTI010008150.1, read as the reverse complement.
TAACACTGACTTGTGAGCTTTCAAATTTTTTTGCAATTTATTCGACTAGTACTGGTTGTATCAAAATTTCGCAAAATTCACTAGAAAGCTCATGGAATTCTGCATCTAAGCATATGCTTAACTCTTGGAATGTGCCGGCAAAATTTTGCACCAGGATGGTGGGAAGTTACATGAAGGTAAGTTTTACACCTGAACTCTTTATTCTCACTGGATTTCTTATCAGTTTTATGTGTTTTTATTAGTTTATCTTATGGTATAAACACCAGCAATGATGATGGTATACCATTTATACCAATATAACCAATTTCCGATGGCATATTTGGCCATGGAATTTTTGTTTTGAGACCCAGGAGCAATCACTCATCACAGAGAACTGATTTTCAAACCGTGTTCAGTTTTTTTGTGTTTTTTTGTTGGTTAAGCATTGGTTTCTTGATGTTTAGTGTTAATATGGGTAATCCTGTGTGTGTTTTGTCTCAGTATAGCAGAATGACCGGAAAACAGTGCCAAAATTAGGAGGGGTACTGTACATAAAGTAGTGTATAGGTCGGGTGGTTTTTGGTTTTCAGTGGTTTTGTTCATGATATTCTTGGCGTTTAGCATTACTTTGGATATTCCTATGTGTGTTTTGATGTCTAAATATGGCAGATTGACCTGAAAACAGTGCCAAAATCAGGAGGGGTATTGTACTTACAGTAGTGTATAGGTAGGGTGTTTTTTTGTTTTCATTTTTTTTTTCATGGTTTTCTTGGTGTTGAAAATTATTTTGGATACTCCTATGTATGTTTTGATGTCAAAATATGGCAGAATGACTGGAAAACATTGCCAAAATAAGAAGGGGTACTGTACATACAGTAGTGTTTAGGTAGGGTGTTTTTTGGTTTTCATTGTTTTTTCTGCATGGTTTTCTTGGTGTTTAACATTACTTTGGATATTGCTTTGTGTGTTTTGATATCAAAATATGCTTGAATGACTGGAAAGCACAGCCAAATTAAGCCTATGTACAATATAAATAGGTTAGGTATAGGTTTGAAGTTGGGTATAGGTAGGGTCTGGGTATGGTTGGGGAATAATGTTCATTATCTGGATGTTACCACTACCCAGACATGCCTTTGACTCTATTATGTCCGGATAAATGAGGGATTACTGTATTTATCTCGAGATTCTTAACGATATAAATTATTTCAGTGTTATACAGAAGCAGGTAATTCATTATTAGTATAGGAAGACTACACTTACAAAGAATAACATACCATAGCCTATGGATTCAAATTTATTTACTGTTGTTAGTGCTGTATAACCTGTCTTAAAAGAATTCATGATGAGATATGGGAGGGGCCAAAAGCCCCATTTGCCTGCACTAAAAATTCAAGTGGGAAGCAACTGTCTCCCATGCCACCCCCCTCCCCCCCACACACACACCACACACACTTTTTTCTTCTGGCATCGTTGGCCTGGTGTGAGTTTGGTGTAAAGGTAAAAAAATGTGTGTAAACCTTTGACGACATGAATCCATCCATTATCCAATCCTATATCGCCCCACGGAGGAACATAGGAGCCCGGGGCTAGGCAAGTTGGTCCTGACATTTAAGATGAGAGTGACCANTCACCAGGCGCCAAAATTTGGTTATATGGTTACCACCCAACGTAGTAAATGGTTTCCTGGTGTACAGGAAACCATTTGGCTTGTCACTCAGTGTAGAGTCATCCACAGGCAGAAGGATGAGGAGAGAATGAAGGCAAGAAAGACAGAAGAGGGAGTGTAAAGTCACCCATAGGTAGAAGGACAAGGAAAGAATGAAGGAAAGAAAGACAGAAGAGGATTGAAAGAAAGAAGGATGGAGAAGAGGAAAGGGCAGACACCTGAGAGCAGCACTACATCAGGTGAGTGGATGGTGAGTGCCTAAAGACTTGAACATTTTAAAATATTTTCTTCTTGGTCTCATGAGGCAGTGCTTTTCAGTTTAGGAGTGGGTACCTGCCATCAAAGGGTTAATTTTTCCCCCTTTCCAGACCACCACCTAACATATTACCATTCATAAGTCAAAGTCTTCAGAATAATCCATTTAGTACAATATTTCCCGTATTACCAGACGATTTGTTTCTGTTTATGAGAAATGTATTGTATTTAAGGGGTTAGAAACCATCTCTGTTTTGGTGACAAAATTTTATTTTTCTTCTGCCAAGTAAGTTTCTTAAGTTTCGTCACCTTTAATAGTGAAGGGATTAGAAACAGCCACCAATAACCCCATCAGTACAGTGACATCCTTTTTTTGTTTATTCTTGCTTCCACAAAACACATCCAACATTTGGGATACCTCATTTTCTATCTATCTATCTATTGCCAGATGCCTCAATCCCGAACGGGGTGGCCACAAACAAATCGCCTCCATGTCACTCTGTCCCCTGCCATTTCACTACCACGCTCCCAACTCACACCCCCCTCTCTGATATACCTCTCCACTCCATCCCTCCATCTCATCCTCGGCCTCCCCCTCCCTCTCGCCCCCTCCACCTCACTCGCATACGCTCTTCTCGTCAATCTTTCACTCTCCATCCTCTCCACATGCCCAAACCATGTGTTTCTCCTAACGCTTCCCATCACGTCCTCAACCACACCACAACGCTCCTTCACTTCCTCATTTGTTAGTCTGTCTCTCCATGTGACTCCACATGCTCCTCTCAAATAACTCATTTCCACTGCTCTCACTCTTGACTTCTGTCCTTCCAACAGGGTCCAACATTCTCTTCCATATGTCAGAGTTGGTATCACAATACTGTCATGTAACAACTTTTTCACTTCCATGCTCACCTCCCTGTTTCTTACCACTGCTTTCAACGAACCAGCAACCTTCCTTCCCTGCTGTACCCTTTCGAGCACTTCACCCTCCAGACTACCATCCTTACTCATCACACTGCCCAAGTACTTAAATTCACTCACATTCTCCATTTCCTTCCCATCCAATCTCACTGTACACTCACTGGCTTCACTTCTCTCGAAGACCATCACTTTACTCTTCCCCACATTCACCTTTAGATTCCGTTTCTTACACACACTCCCAAACTCATCTACCAAGCCTTGCAGCTCCCCTTCGTCTTCACTCAACAACACAGTATCATCTGCAAACAACAGTACAGGGAGTTTCCAAACACTACCCTCTCTCACTAGGGCCGCCCCAACATCCACTTCCCGACCTTGTATCTCTTTTTACCCCATCCATGTACAGATTGAACAACCATGGAGACATTGTAAAGAGATTAATTCCTAGCCTAACTTCACTGAGCCAAACCCAGTCAGTCTTCATCATACAATGATACAGTACATTATCTTTTACATTTTATTCTTGCTTCTGCTGGGAACCCTTATTCACATTAGGTAAGACCTTGTAGGGAACAATTTTTGTTTTCCCCCCCAACTTTACCACTCTTATTTTTTTTTTCACTCAGCAAAATCTTCATTTGATTCATCCAGACCAAACCCATGTCCCTCCACCCTACAGGTTGTTTTACCTGATCTTGCTGTGCTGCGTTTTGGTGTATTTGATGAGAATGGCAAAATGTTGGGGCAGCGTATCCTCCCAATGGATGGTCTACAGGCAGGGTATCGGCACATCTCTCTGCGTACTGAGGGCAACTTTCCAATGTCGCTTCCTATGTTGTTCTGCAATATCGAACTCAAGATTTATGTTCCTGATGGCCTGGGCGGTATGTTTTATTTATTGTCTTGATCTTACAATGTGTAGTGTATGAGGTTATGCTGTTTTCATCCTCATCCTCCATTTATGTACATCCATCTATTCATCTATCTGTCCATCAATCCATTTTCCTGTATCAGCCCTGGGGATAAAATTTTCTGTTGATATTGACTCAAAGCCAACTTTATGAGACTTTTTTGTTGTCTTATTAGCTACATTATGTAACCGCAAATATGTAATTCTGCATATACTGCTTATTGTAACTTTGTGTTTAATGTTAATGTTTTTGACTATGTGAATTTGTAGCAGTATTATCTTTTTCTCTCCAAGCATTTTTCTGTGTTTTGACTGCCTCAGTGCTGTAATAGTAATATATTTTTTGGCTGTTTGTGATATGCTAACATATTTCTCTGTTTTAATCACTAAATGAAAGGGTGGCTGGGCTAATCGAGAGTAGCAATGTCTACACTGATCCTGTGGTTTTTGCGCATTAATTATACTGAGCATGGTGCATGATACAGCAAACTCTCAGTTATCCATCATTGCAATATTCGGCCCAAAGTAATATCTGGCACAGCTGGCTCAGCTCCATGAAAGCAATATCCGGCACCAAAGTGGGACGTAACCAGCTGTTCAGTGCAATATCTGGTTTGTATACAGTATCCAACCAGCGCTGTATTACTGTATTGCATCATTACCTTATTGTATTTTATGATTAATTTTTATCTTATTACTCTTGGGAAAGTGTTTAGAACAGAGGGTCGAGACGGATAATAACGCAGCATCTGGCTCGGCGCCTGATATTGAGCCGATGAGGGGAACTGTGCAGTATCCGGTGTTTCATGTTATTCGGTGTAGGGCTTTGCTGAATTACACCGGATAATTGAGAGTTTACTGTAATGGAACTGCACAGTAACGGAAGCACAGAACCTATGGAATTTATCGTAATTGGTATTGGGCTTCCCAAGTGCAAGCTCTAATTTTCCCATTTACAACAATTTACCCCCACAAATTACATACATACTGGTGTGGTAAGTATCAGAAACACACATAAGGATGATTAAGTTAATAGAAAGTGATGAAAAGACCTCAGAATGGAAGGAATATAGGTCATAGAGAAACCTGAGATGGGCATGAGGTAAGAGGTTCTGAGGGTAGGGGATGGAGAGTGGTCTTCACCACCTGGGGATTAACTCCTTGAGTAGGGCCTCATCTTTGAATTCCTCTAAGTCATCAGAAATCATAGATATTGCACCATTATTTTTAGGGGAAACCACTTCAGGTGTGTGGTAACGATGTTTTTTAGGCGAAAATG
>JAGKTI010008149.1:21420-34499 GCA_018397915.1 Birgus latro | reverse complement strand
ATCCTACGCAAGTGCTGAATGACTATCCACCATCTTCCGACTCGTCATCTGGTGGATAGTCATTCAGCACTTGCGTAGGATTGTCATTAGGCTTCTCCTGGACAACATTGTTCTTCTCATCACTGCTGACATCACTTTCAACTGTAGTATCTTGCTCTGGCGCTCGCGCTAGACGACATACGTGCACTCGCACGTATACACCGCCGTGTCTCACCAGAATTTCTTTCCCATCTCTGCCTATTACAGTTCCGGGACCGTGCCACTCATGACTGTCATTTCTTTTGTAGAAGACTTCATCTCCATTCCGGATGTTGTTTAGGTCACTCGAACGTACGTTGTGCCGCAGAGCCCTAGCCAAGCGTTCATCTGATTCGGTCTTTATAAACTCTTGTCTAGCTAAATGAAGAGCGTTCAAGGTGTCTCTCACAATTTTCGATGGTGATGAAGGTTCCAAGGCTGGAAGATCATTTGCGTACACATTAGGCAGACTAGGGTTTTGACCAAAAACAAGTTGGTTAGGAGAAAAGCCTGAGTAGTTGGTGAGAGCATTTCTTGCCGATACTGCCCATGCCAAGGCCACATCCAATTCACACTGGCTATCAGTCATTATCTTCCTAACAATGTCACCAATGACTGCATTTTGACACTCACAGACTCCGTTGCTCCAAGGACTCTCTGCAGACGTTGTCATGATCTTGATATTGAAGGCCTCTCCCAATGTTCGCATTTCCGCATTATTGAATTCACAGCCATTGTCTGTAAGAATTTTTCTAGGTGTGCCAAACACAACAATCCAGCTCCGAAATATTCCTTTGATAATGGTGGGTGCACATTTATCTGCGATTACTATCGCATTACAATACCTGGTCACCAAATCAACAAGGACTAAGAAATAATGCCTTCCCCAAGCTTTTAAATCCATGGCTATGGCTTCGTTAAACTTAGATGCCATGGGCAAACTGACTACGGGTCGGGGCTTGGCTTTCTTAAATCTGCAACAGACTGTACAAGCATCAGATACAGCCTTGACAGCCTGTTCCAGTTTTGAACTTTTAATTCCCGCATATGTGATCAGTTTAATTAGTTTTGCCGATGTTGGGTGTCCAAATTGCCTGTGAAGCTTCAAAGCGGTTTTTTCTACATCACCCCCACAAGTTGCCAACATGATTGTTTCACAAAATTCACAATCTAGTCATAAGGAAATTGGAAGTAAGTAATGGCCTGAAGATCTATCTATCTATATATTGCCGGACGCCTCAATCCCGAACGGGGTGGCCACAAACAAATCGCCTCCATGTCACTCTGTCCCCTGCCATTTCACTACCACGCTCCCAACTCACACCCCCCTCTCTCATATACCTCTCCACTCCATCCCTCCATCTCATCCTCGGCCTCCTCCTCCCACTCGCCCCCTCCACCTCACTCACATACACTCTCCTCGTCAATCTTTCACTCTCCATCCTCTCCACATGCCCAAACCACCTTGACGTGTTTCTCCTAACGCTTCCCATCACGTCCTCAACCACACCACAACGCTCCTTCACTTCCTCATTTGTTAGTCTCTCTCCATGTGACTCCACATGCTCCTCTCAAATAACTCATTTCCACTGCTCTCACTCTTGACTTCTGTCCTTCCAACAGGGTCCAAGCTTCACTTCCATATGTCAGAGTTGGTATCACAATACTGTCATGTAACAACTTTTTCACTTCCATGCTCACCTCCCTGTTTCTTATCACTGCTTTCAACGAACCAGCAACCTTCCTTCCCTGCTGTACCCTTTCGAGCACTTCACCCTCCAGACTACCATCCTTACTCATCACACTGCCCAAGTACCTAAATTCACTCACATTCTCCATATCCTTCCCATCCAATCTCACTGTACACTCACTGGCTTCACGTCTATCAATGATAGTTCCACAAATTTTGACTTGGTCAATTCCAAGGTTAATCAACATTTTTGCTTTTTTCATGGAACGTATACTCAACAGCAAGGGAATATTGCAGTCCACAACATCAGTCACGGTGGTAGCACGCATGTTTCCAATGTAGCAGGGTAGAGTAACACGTTTGAAGGAAGAAACTGCGACACCATCAGCAAAAGTAAACATTGAGGATGATGATGCTTCTCTTACAGCATCACGTTCATAATCAGTGAGCTCACTTAGATAGCAATTGATCCATTCAACTCCACATACAGTTGTAGAACACCCTGTGTCTAGAAGAGCACATCCCTTAGATTCTTCTAATAGAGTCTGTGACTTGCCTCTACTAGCGGCCTCATCCGCATAGCCCATAAATAACGACAGATGCACTGTTTCAGAATTCTCTTCTCGACTGCCATCGTTTTCGTATGCATCCAGACAGTCACGTCCCCAATGAAATCTAGAACCACATACGAAACACCTCGATACCTTTCCGTCAGGCCCAAGTGGGTTCTGCCTCCTGCCGGTGGATGAGTGTAGGGGAATTCTAGCAGATACGGTTGAACATCGGTCACTACCCTGACGTCGATCATGTATTGCACCACCCCACAACATTCTCCGTCCTCGTCGAGTACCTCTAGCATAAAGCGTTTCCTCACCCTCAACTTCGTCACTCCAAAATACTGGTTCGTCTTTCACCTCCTGGGCGGACACCGATGCCTCGTTCTGCCTGCCAATTTCACCAGCAAAAATACGATTCAGGGCAGATTTCCTATTTTCCTATGTCACCTCAGTTATCGCGGACATCACTAGTTGTCGTTCACTGTCTGAAAGTTTGCATGCAGCTAAGAGCATAAAAGCCATCACAGAATTTGGCAGTTCCATGTCCTGCTTGGTAAATTTGAAGTAAACATGCTCAAATTCTGTCACGAACTCCCGAATGTTCATATCACTGCCTCTTCTGAAGTTGTATAGCTCATAAAACGCTGCAAACTGTCGACGTCCTTTGTCCACGAGAAATAAACCGTCTAATTTTTTCAGTAGGGTCTGAACACCATCCTTCTGCTTCAGAACATCTGTTTCAATCTGTGAAGACGCCACCCTCGTTCTTCCAGACAATGACAGGTGAATAGCTAAGGCTTGTTTTTCTGTTGCTAGGTCCGTTAGTTCACACCAAATGCCAATGTCTTTTTTCCAGCTCTCATACATAGAATCATTTTCAAGTTTTGGAGGCCACTTGGTCGAACATGACGTCATTCTCGCAGCTACACTCTGCTACCAGTGTAGGAACTAGGCAAACCACACTCACCGGCCGCCTACACGACGTGAACTGCCAAGGCTCCCGGTTGCATACCACAGGAACCTTCCGATGACGTCATCACTCGTGACTTAGCAGGTGTGTGCGTGCACACACACACTAACACGCTGCAGTAGGATGAAAATCCTTGCCATGTTAAGATGAATGAACTTTAGTAATTTAATGTGCCTAAGGGTGGGTAAAATGGGACTGGCTGTTAGAGTTTCCTGTTTCTAGATCCATCCCACCCCATTTGTGAGTAAGAAATGGAGTTTGGTTGATTATTGCGGAGCCTGATGGCCTGAGTGATATGATTGATTGTTTCAGTGGGCATGATGTTATATATTTTCTTTCTTGCTCCCCTACCTCACCCCATCCTTTGGTGGAAAAAGAGGTTAGCAAAATGATGATGATGATGATGAGTGGATAAAAAGGAATACAGTACACTGAGATGGTAGGGACATAAAGGCTTCAGAGAATGCACATACTGTAGATAGGGTGTCAAAAAAACATTTTTGAAATTGAGACTGGTGGTAATGTTGGTAGAGGTAGAAATTATAGAGACTGTGGTAATGTTGGTATAGGTAGACATTATAGAGACTGGTGGTAATGTTGGTAGAGGCAGACATTATAGAGACTGGTGGTAACATTGGTAGAGGATGACATTATATGGTATAAAGATGATGGTGAAGCAGTATGTTGATGAGAGAGAAGGAAGAGGAAGAGGAGTATCTGAGACAATGAGGAAGATATGTAAAGATAAAGTAATCTGGAAGCTGTTCCGTTATGGCCATCCCCAGTAAGAGGGTTCCCAGGAGGAAGCAAGGCATCAGAGATGATGATGACACTGGCGATACTTTTCTTTGCAGACACAATGGCAACATTCTCCTGGACAGTGAGGGGCACATCATCCACATAGACTTTGGTTTCATGCTATCGTCTTCACCTCGGAACCTTGGGTTTGAGGCATCACCCTTCAAGTTGACACCAGAGCTGGTTGAAGTCATGGGAGGAGAGAACTCAGATATGTTTGCCTACTTTAAGATCCTCCTCTTGCAAGGTCTTCTGGCAGCGAGAAAACACAATGAGAAGATCATATCATTGGTTGAGATTATGAGCTCAGGTTGGTATTTTCAGTACACATTAACAGATTAAATATGCCAGCTCTCCATCTTCAATGCTTAGCTGTAACAGAAGAGTAACTCTAAAATATTGTACATTACAATCCCAGTTAACCAAGAAGCTTGGAGAATTTACCTTCCCGGTTACCGATTTTTTCCCGGGTTTCTGATATTGCTGTATATACCCATACATAGACTATATCATTGTAGTTTATACAATACCACTCGTATCCAGGGCCACACTAATATTTTTCCATTGAAATAACCTAAAACATACCCAATTGATGCAACACACATGGTTGCAGTGTCTTGTGGTAGTGCAAAGTGCACACTGTCTGTTTTAAATATCATTCATTACAGTATTTTATTCATCAAACCGAAAAATTAACTACACCCCACCCTCGGCTCTCACACCTAATTGGTGCCGCCATGGCTGCGCTATAGCTGAAAACCCAAGAGCCGAATTGAAAAACTTATGGTAATAATTCTAATTGGTGCCATGACCTCAATATTTACCCCTAAGATACCTTTTTTGTACCACACAATAACATATAATGGTCTAAAAATGAGCATGCAAATTAGAAATATACTATACTATCTATCTGTCTATTGCCAGATGCCATAATCCCTTAAGGGGTGGCCATTTGACTTCAGTTATTTGTTTTACGGAGAGGGTTAATAAAAACAGAGCTTACTATCCCTTTTGATGGCGGTCTAGCATCACGCATATTTCACCAGGAATAAGTTTTGGTGCCCATTAAAAAAAAAAATGCAGTGTGAAACTATTTTTGAAAGCCATTAGTCATCAACATTAAATGGAAAAGAAATAAAAGCTATAAAGAAGTCGTCAGGAAGGACTGATGGTTTTGGGGCAATTCGCCTTATGTCAAATTCCCCGTCACAACAATAACGAGAATTCGCCGTCATTAATGAAGACAGCTATGGGTGATCTATCTATCTATATATTGCCACGTGCCATAATCTCATAAGGGGTGGCCATTTGACTTTGAGTTATTAGTTTCACGGGGAGGGTTAATAAAAATAGAACTTACTGTTCCTTTTGATGGCAGTCTAACATCATGCATATTTCGCCAGGAATAAGTTTCGGAGCCCATTAAAAATAAAAAAAATGCAGTGTGAAACTATTTTTCAAAGCCATTAGTCATCAACAATAAAGTAAAAAAAAAAAAAAGTTATAAAGAAGTCGTCAGGAAGGACTGATGGTTTCGGGACAGTTCGCCTGAAGTCAAATTCCCCATCACAACAATAACGAGAATGCACCGTCATTAATGAAAACAGCTATGGGTGATCTATCTATCTATCTATTGCCAGACGCCATAATCCCGTAAGGGGTGGCCATTTGTCTTTGAGTTATTTGTTTTACAGGGAGGGTTAATAAGAAACAGAACTTACTATCCCTTTTGATGGCCATCTAGTATCATGCATATTTTGCCAGGAATAAGTTTCGGAGCCCATAAATAAATAAAATGCAGTGTGAAACTATTTTTCAAAGCCATTTGTCATCAACAATAAAGGAAAAATTAAAAGCTATAAAGAAGTCGTCAGGAAGGACTGATGGTTTCTGGACGCTTCGCCATCGTCAAATTCCGTCACAACAACAACGAGACAATTCGCCATCATTAATGAAGACAGCTATGGGTGATCTATCTATCTATCTATCTGTCTATTGCCAGATGCCATAATCCCGTAAGGGGTGGCCATTTGACTGAGTTATTTGTTTTATGGGGAGGGTTTATAAGAAACAGAACTTACTATCCCTTTTGATAGCAGTCTAGCATCACATATTTTGCCAGGAATAAGTTTCGGAGCCCATAAAAAAATAATATGCAGTGTGAAACTACTTTTCAAAGCCATTAGTCATCAACAATAAAGGAAAAAAATAAAAGCTATAAAAAAGTCTTCAGTAAGGACTGATGGTTTTGGGACAATTCGCCGTCAAGTCAAATTCACCGTCACAACAATAACAAGACAGTTCACTGTCATTAATGAAGACAGCTATGGGTGATTTATCCATCAATTGCCAGACACCATAATCCAGTAAGGGGTGGCTATTTGAATTTGAGTTATTTGGCTATTGTGATATCACAAAAAAGGTTATTGTTCTCGCTGTCACTGTTTGCAGTCTGAGGATGAGTTGAATGGCTTGGCGGGTGGCCGGGGAGACTCGGCCGGGCGGGCAGTCAGCACTCAGCTGGCGTTGACGTCACGCGACCAATCACCAAGTGAATCTTTTTTTGGCTGGGTGGAGCGCTGTAACCCGGCATTTTTAAAAATTTTTAACACTTCTGATGCGTGATAGCAGGCATTTAGTGTGTGATAAGAGTATTTGGGTAGGTTTTTTATACAGGCACGATAGCGATAAAACGCTATAGCGGAACCTGTGATACCTGAGGGTTGGGTGTAAAGTAATAAATCTTGAGCATTTATTGGTAAACAGATGATTTGAAAAGAAGTGTTCTGCAGTACAGTTATCACGACTCCTTTGCTCACAGCTGTGTATACATTCCGTGGCCTATGCCTAACCATTTACTCCTCGCTTGACTGCCGTAACCATCCCTCACTCACCACTCAGCTGTTTTGGAGATAATACAGTAAATACAAAGAAATTGCAAGCACAGTAATTTTGTCAAATAGCCTAAAATTAATGCTTCATTTCTATCAGCTAGTTTTTCTTCTCTGCCAGTGCAAATGTGTTCTATGTTTATCTTAGAATGTATTTGATAGTGCCGATGCAAATGCGTTCTAATATGACATCAGTTTGATGACTGTGCAAATACGTTCTAAGGTGACATCATCTTAGAACACATTTGATGACTGCAAATTGGTTCTAAGTTGACAGTCTTAAAACATTTGATGCCAATGCAAATACGATTTAAGATGACATAATCTTAGAACACATTTGATGACAATGGAGATGCATTCTAAGATGACAGTTTAGGAACACATTTGATGACATTGCCAATGCAGATGCATTCTGTTATTTTCAAATGCATTTGATGCCAATGCAGATGCATTCTGTTATTTTCAAATGCATCTGATGACAATGCAAATGCGTTTGAAGATGGCATCTTAGAACACATTTGATGACAATGCAAATGAGTTCTAAGATGACATACTCTTAGAATGCACTTGCATTGGCCGAAAAGATAAACTCTAGCTAATAGAAATGAACCTTTTTTTTTTTTTTTGACAAAATTACTGTACTTGCAATCCCTATGCATTTACTGTATTACAGTATTTGCAAAACAGCTGAGTGGCGAGTGATGGGTGGAGTGGCGGCAGTCAGTGAGGGCACATACACAACAGAGTTGTGCACTCATGATAACTCTACTGCAGAACACTTCTTCCCAAATCATCAGTTCACCTATAAATGCTCTTGATTTATTTCTATAGTTTATTTTTCCATGTTTTTATGAATAAAATGAATAATATTTAACAGAATGGACTTGCCAAGGTATGTTATGTAAGATGCTGAAAGCATGTGGGTGGTTGGTTAGGTAGAAAACTTCACTGGTACCACACATTTTCCGCCAGTGAAGAATATACATTTTTTCGGTGGAATTATTCATCTTGCTTTTCACACACACACACACACACACACACACACACACACACATACACACACACACAAATAGTTTGGGTCCCTGGGATTTCGTATCATAACCGTGGAATTTCCTACATTAAATTCTGTTATCAGTCTTACAATGTTCACCATTTTCAAGACTGTTGCATTTGTACAGCTTTTGTTTCAAGGTGACCACATTGTGTTAAGATTAGTTTGCACTTTAGGATTCAGAGCGCAAATCACGAATTAGGACAACACAACAGCGAGAATGCTTGTTTACTGACGACAGAAAGCTGACTGGTGATTTGTGGACGTATGTAGGGTGACTAAACAAGAGGAGGGGGAAGGGGAGGAGGAGGGCTGGGAAAAGGATTAACAAGGAAATGACCTTGACCGGAAATGCCTTCACTTCACATCCTCCAACTTCGCCCAGTCTCACGTGACTAACCCGTGCTGGGGTGGCCAATGAAAGTGGCACACTTATATTATTTATATACCTGTCAGTCCGTGAGTTTTCCTGTTTGTCTGATAAATCCAGTTGCCTGGTAACTGAATAATTGGGATTATACTGTACTAGTCATGAAGCAGTGCTATGGGAAGGAGGTAGAACCATAGCATTGCCTTTCTAGCCATTTGCACTATGTATAATTAACTGCAAAGAAAAAACAAATGACCCACAGTAAGGTGAAAGAACTACATTATTGATAGCATGTTGAATTACTGTACTGTAGTTTAACCCTCTCAGTCTGTGTGATGTTCTTTGTTTTTTATTCTTGCTGCTACCAGACAAATATACACAACTTGGGAGAGTCCCCATGCTAGTGTAGGGTAAAAGAAAGTCATTTCTAATCATCATCATCATCATCCGGACCTCCTTTCCCACCCAAGGGCACGGTGAGGAGTAGCAATGTCCAGACAGCCCAAATCTGCCAAATCCAATGGGCCACACTTCCATTCACTCATCATTCAGCCTGGCTGTATCTGAAACACCAAAAACATTCAGCATGTTCTGTAGCTTCACATAAATGTATCCGACAGAGTCAGTCAGGATGCTGTCACATTAAAAAGGGATGCCAAATCCCTGATCATCCACTTCTCCTCACAATATTCAGACAGCCAGCTCGATCCCTTGTCAGTTCCCTAGCCTCACCTACTTCCAAACCTCTCTTCCCCACACACTCATCCACCATATCCCTCCACCTTCTTCCTGGCCTCCAAACCTCTCTTCCCCACACACTCATCCACCATATCCCTCCACCTTCTTCCTGGCCTACCTCGCTTCCTCCCTCCTTCAGATTCAATCAGATAAACCTTATTCACCACTCTGTTGTTATCCATTCTCTCCACATGACCATACTATCTCAGTACATTCTCTTTGATTCTGGTGTCCACAGACTTCCTCACTCCACATCTTTAATGAATCACATTATTTCGTATCCTGTCCACTCTTTGTAGTCCACATACATTCCTCAGCAGTCCCATCTCCACTGCCCTCACTCTTGACTTTTCATTTTCATGCCACACCATAGTCTCACATCCATATGTTAAAGTTGGCATTAACATTCTTCATGTAAACCTCGTGCAATGGCAATACTAAAGCCTTTGTTTCCTATCAAGGCCTTCTTTGCACCAGCTACTCTCCTCCCTTGTGTTACTGTGCTTTCCACTTCTTTTGTACGTTTTCCTCTCCTTTCTATCACTGTACCCAGGTGTTTGAACTCTCTCACCAATTCCAGTCTCTCTCCATTCACTGTAACATCACACTGGGAGTCACCTTCTTTCTCAGTAACCATCACTTTACTCTTTTCTACATTTACTCTCAAGGCACAACGCTCACAGACATCAGCAAAACTCTCCATTAGTCTACCAAGTTCTTTTCCGTTATTTGCAAGTAGTACTGCATCATCAGCATACAACAAATTTGAGATATTCCATCCATCACCATTCATTACCAATGCCTTCCCCCTCTCCGTTACTCGTGTTTTTACTTCTTTTATCACCCCATCCATATATATATATATTTTGAACAGCCATGGGGACATCACACAACCTTGTCGCACGCCCACACCGATCGTGGACCATTCACTTAGATGCCCATTAACCCTTACACATGTTTCATTTCTAATCCCTCCAGTTAAGAAGTCTCTCCAAAGTCAAATAAAACAGTCTGGAGGAAGCAAGAATATACAGTACCAACAAAGTGTCACTGGATTCAAGAGGTGTAAGGTAGTCAGAATTCCAGGGGCCTGGCTGATACATGAAGGAGTATTTAGTCCACTGAACTGAGCATGTTTTTGTCTAGTTCTGTCTCTCATTCCCCCCCCTCTTTGGCTTTTCGGGCCCTACCTAGGGCTCTTGTTTGGCGAGCCACAGCTCGCAAATGTGAGTATTTTTTCCCTTCGGCGAACAAATTATACATGCATGGTTTTTAGGGTGGCAAATCAGGTGAAGAGAGATAATTGGGACATTGTAGGCGAGCAGTGTGTGAAGAATGATGAAGGAAGGGTTGTGGTGAACAGTGAGGATATTAAAGATGCATGGAGAGAGCATTATAGCCGGTTGTTGAATGAGGAGTTTGATTGGGATAGGGAAGGTTTGGAGCCAGCTGATCCGGTGTTTGGGCCTTGGCCTTTGATTGACGCTGCTACTGTGAGTGAGGCAATAGGCAGGATGCAGGTGGGGAAGGCGGCAGGTGTGTCTGGGTTGACCGCTGAAATGTTGAAGGCCTCAGGAGATATTGGGGTGAGGTTAGTCACTGACCTGATAAATATGATTATATATGAGTGTGTTGTCCCAGATGATTGGCTGAAGAGTGTAATTGTAAACGTGTACAAAGGGAAGGGTGATGCCCTGGAAAGGGGAAATTGCAGAGGTATAAAGCTCTTAGATCAGATAATGAAAGTAATGGAGAGAGTTCTAGAAGGTATGATTAGAGAAAGAGTGAATATCAGTGAGATGCAGTTTGGGTTTATGCCAGGCAGGGGGACCTCTGATGCCATATTCATTGTTCGACAGCTTCAGGAAAAATATATTGGCAAGAATAGGGAATTGTATTTTGTTTTTGTTGATTTGGAAAAGGCCTTTGACAGAGTCCCTAGAGAGGTGGTGAAGTGGGCAATGGGAAAGCTGGGGTTGGAAGAGTGGCTGGTTAGGGTGGTTGTGGCCATGTACATGGGTGCTCGCACCCAGGTAAGAGTGAATGGAGTTTTGAGTGACGAGTTTCCCGTGAATGTTGGTGTGCATCAGGGGTCAGTTTTGAGTCCCTTGTTGTTTATCATGGTGCTTGAAGCCCTCTCACGTGACTTCAGAGATGGACTCCCATGGGAGATGTTGTATGCTGATGATTTGGTGTTGATTGCAGAGAATGAAAAGGAGGCGGAGGAAAGATTTAAGAAGTGGAGAGATGGTATGGGGTACAAGGGCTTAAGGGTAAATGCAGATAAAACAAAAGTGATGATATCTAGGGTTGGTGGTGGTACAATCAGAGGAGAGGGAGAGTGGCCATGTGCAGTTTGCCACATGGGTGTGGGAAGTAATTCCATCTTGTGCAGTGTTTGAGATAGATGGGTGCACAAGAGATGTAGTGGTATTAGAGGTAGACTGCGAGATAATGCTGATTTCATGTGTGCCGTGTGTCGGGGAGAGCAGGTGGAGATTGTTAGGCGTGAGAGGGTTGAACTTGCAGGTGAGTCTCTTGAGTGTGTGGAGTTTTCTTATCTGGGAGACATGTTATGTGCCGGAGGTGGGGCTGGAGTTAGCTCGGTTGCTAGAGTGAGAAGTGGTTGGAAGAAGTTCAGGGAGCTGTTGCCTCTCCTGACATTGAGAGGACTCTCCTTACGTGCTAAGGGGTCTTTGTATGCAGCATGTGTTAGGAGTGTGATGCTGTATGGTAGTGAGACCTGGGGAGTAAAGGAAGAGGATATTCGCAGGTTTAAACGTACAGAAATGACAATGATTAGGTGGATGTGCAGTGCGTCCCTACGTGCAAGGCCTGGGGGGGCTGGGTTTACGATAGAAGAGTTGAGAGGTAGGATGGGACTGGAGTGTATTGGTGTTGTGATGAGGAGAGGTAGGCTGAGGTGGTTTGGACATGTGGAGAGGATGGGGGATGATAATTGGGTGCAGAGGGTGAGAAGTGTTAATATTGGGGGAGGGGTTGGGAGGGGTTGACCGAGAAAGACATGGGACGAGGTCATTAAATGTGACTTAAGTGTTAAGGGACTGAATAGGGAGGCTGCCAGAGATCGAGCAGCGTGGAGAGCCGCCATTAGGTGACCAAGGCCGACACATGCAAGCATGTTGGAGCCTTCAAAAAAGAAAACGAAGTCGCCTTTTGGCGAGGAGAGAATACATCCACTTCAAAACCCAGTAAACTACCAGATAAGTAAATCTCACTTAAATAAACAAAAAAGCACGTTGTGATCGATTATTAAGTCTTTCCTTGTCACCACTGTGAATGTATAAAAATAGACTGACAACAATATACACAAGCAACAAACCCCATTATATGATTCTAATCATCACAATGTGTAAATAAATACAGTAATCCCTCCATTATTCGACGCAATAGAGCTAAAGGCATGTCCGGACATTAGTCTTGTCCGAATATTGGGCCCTGAAGCTCCAGCACTGGTCATTCATGACCCTAACCTAACCTAATCTAAATCAGAAAACTACCTTCCTACCTCCCTACCGGACATGTATAGCACTTATTTAGGTCCCCCTGGAATGTGAGGGGTATGAATGATGAGGTGAAAGAGAGAGAGATTGTACAGGTGCTTGAGAGTGCGAAAGTGGATATATGTGGAATAACTGAAACTATATGGCGAGGTGAGAGTGTGAGAGAATGGGAATATGGGTGGGGTATATGCGCAGGAGTGGGTGAGAATGAGAGGGCGAAAGAGGGAGTGTGTATTGTTGTGAGCAACAGGTGGAAGGAGAATGTAAGAGAGTATGGATCAGTTGGGTCAAGGATTGTGTGGGTAAGAGTGAAAGTTGGACTACAAATGTGGGCAATTGTGTGCGTGTATGCGCCAACGCAAGATCGTGTAAGTAGAGTGAGAGAAGAGTTTTGGACAAATGTGGAAGCCTGCTTGGAAAAGTTTGAAAGGAATGAGAGAGTGTTTCTGATTGGAGATATGAATGGAAAAGT
>JAGKTI010008149.1:0-11769 GCA_018397915.1 Birgus latro | reverse complement strand
TTCGCGTTAAGTGAAGTAGGGTCAATACTACCCTCCCCTGTGATGCGAAATGAGCTGACGCTTTTTCAACGGGAGCTGGCAACCCTGCTTGATAGGTTTGGCACCACAGGAGCAGGCTCAGTAATGTTTGGGCAGCCACAGGAGGAGGATTGTCTCTGTGTGTGATGCACCACGAGGGCATGTTTTGACTCAAATAACACAGTTATTTGGTTACCTACCACATTCTCATCATGCCTAAAGTAACCACAAGCAAGGACAAACGTGTGGAAGTGATTACTTTATACAAAGCTGGCCACAAACTCCCATTTATTGCAAATCAGATGGTGTTAGACTGAGGACAGTGCAGAGACTGGTGAAGCGGTTCAAGGACAGTGGGGAGGCCATTCCTCCCACTCCACTTCCCAAGCCTGGGAGACCTCGTAAGACAACCTTCAGGACCCGTCAGCTGATCTCAAGGCAAGTTAGCAAGGATCCAAGGCTAACAGCACGGGATTTAAAAGAAACGAACCCACAGTTGCTGGCAGATGTGTCTGTCAGAAGTGTGCAGCAGCTGTTGCATGATGATCTGGGCTACAGGAGTTTTTGTGCTCGTAAAAAACCACTGCTAACTGCACTTCAGAAGAAAAAGAGAGTAAATTTTTGTAAGAAATATCTTGCCTGGAGTGAGGAGCAATGGAAAACTGTGCTTTGGAGTGATGAGTCAACATTTACTGTCACTGGTACCCCTTCATGACGAGTGTACCGCAAACCAGGCAGTGACCCCCTGGATCCTAAGTACACTTCCAAGTTTGTTAAATACCCAGCCTCACTCATGGCTTGGGGCTGCTTTACATATTATGGTGTTGGTAGGTTGGTCATTCTACCTGCAAATGAAAAAGTGAACCAGAACAATTATTTGGAGCTCTTATGTGATGTGACTCTTTTGATAAAACCAAGGCAAGAGTATTTATGCAAGATTCTGCCCCTGCACATGTTGCAAAGTCAGTGAAACAGTGGTAAACAGACTGTGAGGTTCCCTTTATTCGAGATTGGCCCGGAAACAGCCCAGATATCAATCACACAGAATTTATGGGTGCACATGAAGCGGCAGTTGCGTAGTATGGACACATCATCTTTACCTAAACTTGAGGCTGCAGCTATGGAGCAGTTTTAGTCCGTCTGTTCTGCAAAACTATGCCATCAGTCTCCCCAGATGCCTTAAGAAGATAATAAAGGTGAAGGGGAATGCCAGTAAATACTAAATTCAATGGTGAGTGTTAATTTATTTGTTTCTCCTTGCTAACCACAAGAACGTTTTCTTTTTTTAAGATGGCGTCAACACTTTCCGTGCCTACTGTAGGGTATCATCACAAATGCAATCACTTAGGCCGCCACTGTCGGAGCGTGTTTACGAGCCAGGAGCAGAGTGGGAAATGGGACGGACAGACAGGCGCCACGCGCGTAAACACAGCCGATCAGCGCGCACGGGAAATTCAAACTGACGCGGTCCAAAAAAATCAGGTTTTTTTCCAGACTTTTTTTAATTTGGGGGCATTTTGGGGGGTGGACAGCCCACGATGTCCGAATAGTGAGGGATCTGAATAATTGGCGTCCAAATAATAGAGAGATGACTGTACTGTATATTTATTGGTCGTAAAATATTTCGGCTCGTAGTCAGTTTGGCTACTAAAAATTTATTTGGCTCCTAAATCTGAAACCTTAGGAGCCAAATGGCTCGCAACCATTGACAATTAGCAAGAGCCCTGCTACCGTATCTCTTCGCTGGGTGGGGAAAAAGAGGTGGTGGTGGTGGTGATGTTGAGTTTGATTAGTAATGGTACTTGTAATTTTGAAATAATTTGTATTTAAATATGTGCATGCATGTCTACAATTAACCCCTAACTGCAAGATAATGTCTGTACATCACACTCAGGGTGCTACATGCACCAGGTAATGGCTGTACATGCAAGTGTCTTCCCACCACCATTTGAGTCAGCCACCATTTCATTTTGTCATCAAAGGGTGGGGAGGGAATCCTTCCATAGCACACAGGTGAGTCACTCTGTCCCATGCTTTTGCCAGGTGTACGATGATGTCCTCAGTTTCCCATTTGTCTGATTCAGTCCACACTGCCTGTAGCCAATTGCATCATCCACCCCTGCCAAACCCTTTTCCAAGGATACTAGAAAAGGGGTCGGTGATAGTGCCATAAGGCATGCCTTGGATGCAACAGTGTCCAGTTTATCTAGTAGTGAAGAAGTTATCACATTGAGAGCAAAGCCATAGTCAGCACCGTGGGCGGACGCACGAACATGTCCTCCTCTCACACCAAAAATTAGTTTTCTTCCTCACATCGTTACTCATCAGCGCAATGACCTATAGGCCTGGAGGCACTCATTCGCAAGAGGAAGAGTTGTTGAGTAAAATGGTCATTAATTCTTTCCAAGATGTCAAGGTTTGAAAACAAGCAATTTTCAACGGTTTCTGGGAAATGCCCGTAGTGAGGTGACGATTGTGTTAAAAATAGCCTGGCATTTGGGGGTTAATAATATTTTTGAGTGGTTTTCACAATGGAAGAGGATATTGATATCATTAGTTTGTAATGTGACAGAAGAGGGAGAAAACATGTGAGAAATATTTTAAAAAAATAATGAAAAAGGAACGGACAAAGGACGAGGTAAAGATTGTGACCTGGAATGTAAGGGGTATGAATGATGAGGTGAAAGAGAGAGAGATTGTACAGGTGCTTGAGAGTGCGAAAGTGGATATATGTGGAATAACTGAAACTAAATGGCGAGGTGAGAGTATGAGAAAATGGGAATATGGATGGGGTATATGCACGGGAGTGGGTGAGAATGATAGGGCGAAAGAGGGAGTGTGTATTGTTGTGAGCAACAGGTGGAAGGAGAATGTAAGAGAGTATGGATCAGTTGGGTCAAGGATTGTGTGGGTAAGAGTGAAAGTTGGACTACAAATGTGGGCAATTGTGTGCGTGTATGCGCCAATGCAAGATCGTCTAAGTAGAGTGGGAGAAGAGTTTTGGACAAATGTGGAAGCCTGCTTGGAAAAGTTTGAAAGGAATGAGAGAGTGTTTCTGATTGGAGATATGAATGGAAAAGTAGGGAATGAGAAGGTGGATGGAGTGGTTGGTGAGTGGGGTGTGCCTGCAGAGATGGATGAGAATGGCAGTGCTTTAGTGGACATTTGTGCTGGGAGGGGGTTGGTGGTAGNGTGTGCAGTTTGCCACAAGGGTGTGGGAAGTAATTCCATCTTGTGTAGTGTTTGTGATAAATGGGTGCACAAGAGATGTAGTGGTAGTAGAGGTAGACTGCAAGATGAGGCTGATTTCATGTGTGCAGTGTGTCGGGGAGAGCAGGTGGAGATTTTTAGGCGTGAGAGGGTTGAACTTGCAGGTTAGTCTCTTGAGTGTGTGGAGTTTTCTTATCTGGGAGACATGTTATGTGCCGGAGGTGGGGCTGGAATTAGCTCGGTTGCTAGAGTGAGAAGTGGTTGGAAGAAGTTCAGGGAGCTGTTGCCTCTCCTGACATTGAGAGGACTCTCCTTACGTGCTAAGGGGTCTTTGTATGCAGCATGTGTTAGGAGTGTGATGCTGTATGGTAGTGAGACCTGGGGAGTAAAGGAAGAGGATATTCGCAGGTTTAAACGTACTGAAATGACAATGATTAAGTGGATGTGCAGTGTGTCCCTGCGTGCAAGGCCTGGGGAGGCTGGGTTTACGATAGAAGAGTTGAGAGGTAGGATGGGACTGGAGTGTATTGGTGTTGTGATGAGGAGAGGTAGGCTTTTTTTTTTTTTTTTAATTTTTTTTTTATGTGTCCGACTCTGGGCATAGGCTTTACAGCCTGCTTATCAAGGCCCATCCGTCCTTCTACATACCATACACCTCTACATGTCACCACTTCGGCGCTTAACACCCACCGTCCATATTGAATACATGCTAGGGCTGTCTCATACAGGACTGGTGTATTGGTATTAGCGGGGTTATTTTTACGACATGTCGGCGGGTCTTCTGGTAGATCAGTAAAGCCTGATTTAATGAAATTCAAATCCTTAAACTGTGCCCTGCCCCAGCGAGGATTCGAACCTGGGTCCCTCGGGACTGCAAGCCAACTCTCTACCGATCGAGCTACCGCCTCCCCTGAGGTGGTTTGGACATGTGGAGAGGATGGGGGATGATAATTGGGTACAGAGGGTGAGAAGTGTTAATATTGGGGGAGGGGTAGATCGAGAAAGACATGGTACGAGGTCATTAATGTGCCTTAAGGGTTAAGGGACTGAACAGGTTGGCTGCCAAAGATTGAGCAGCATGGAGAGCCTCCATTAGGTGACCAAGGCCGACGCAGGCAAGCATGTTGGTGCCTTCAAAAACGAAACGAAACGGAACGATCTATAGCACACCCTTCATCTGTTGCTGCTGTCCGAGTGTCTGTAACCTTAATCAACTATAAGACCTTAGATCTTCCTGTAATGAATCCAAATAGCTTCTTTCTGAAGAGATTGTATATCTTCAAATGAGATATACTTTCATCCCTTAAAAGTGTCGTCATAATTTTACAGGCTACACTTGTCAAGCTGACAGGTCTGTCATTTGCTGGGTCACTTCTGTCCCCCTTTTTGTATATAGCTGAAATATATATTGGCAACCTTCCAATCTAATGGTAGTGCTTGACTCAAATGAGTATTCAGACAGAGCCTCTTTGGTACAGTGGTAGAATGTGCGTTTCGCGCCCTGGTGGACGTGGGTTCGCCTCCCACCTTGTTGTAAAAACTTTGGGAATCATTCACAGAGCCACTTACTGCTTTGGAGGACGCAAGGGGTGCTGTGTTTGAACCAGAGTCTCATTCTATTATGCTTGCACCCAGTTGGCTTAGGCAGGCCAATTACACTTGGTTCACAGACTACACACACATCCAAAGCCACTCCAACACAACACTCACATTTACAAGCACTTCTTATCCTACATACAATCTCTGCAGAGCACCACATGTTGGTGGAGTAGAGATACAGATACAGTATATAGATAGACATATAGCTATCACAAATTGACTTAGGACCTCCCCCAACAGGGTATTAAAAAACACAGAAATCATTGTATAACACAATGTTTGTTCATGAAATGCCTTTTATTAATATGAAATCATGTTTCCCTTGTTTTTCAGGACTAGTTGGATGCATTTTGGCATGGAATCACTTAGATCTCTAAAGTAATCTAAGGACATTTCTTTGCACCAAACATTTGTCTCTTCAGTCTTGAGGTTGTCCAGATTGGGTGTCTTCTTCTCTGCCATGATTTTCTTCATTTTTCCCCAGCAGTTTTCCATCAGATTTAGACCCGAACCGTCGCCAGGCCAGTCACCTCAGTCCGATTATCCTGAAACCATTTTGTCAACTTTCTTGACTTGTGACATGGAGCTGAATCATGCATGTAAAAGTCGCACCCTTGAATAGCAAAAAAGTTTAACAAATTATCTTTCAGAACTTGAATGTACTGGCCACCATTCATCATCAAGTTCTTAAGAAGAAAGTAGAGGCTTCCCCTTCCCATTTCACCTGAGAAACATACCCTTACCATTACTGTTTGTGGGTGCTTAACAGTCGGCACCGTGTAAGCAGGGTCATATCGACTACGGGAGGCAGGGCGATGAACCTTGGCAGAACGCACCTGGAATACTTGAAATGTGCTTTCATCGGATAACATAACTTTTCTCCAATCATCCGATGTCCAGCATGCATACTTCTTGGCAAACTGAATGCGCCGCTTCTTCATGCGGTCAGTGAGAAGCGGTTTCTTGGCTGTGGTGCGGCTTGGCAAACCCAGCTTCTGCAAGCGGTATTGGATAGTTCGAATTGAGACGTCTTTTAATAGCTGGGGATGCATTCTCTTCAATTCTGCTGCTGTCAGTCGAGGATTCTTGATTACTTCCCTCCTCGGAAGCGTATCTACCTCTGGAAGTTGTCCTCTTCTTTCCACCACCATGCTTGTGCATGGCGTGGCAGGCCACGCGCTGCAGCAAGAATGTTCGTGACAGTCGACTTTGTGCTTCCAGCACGTTCACAAATCGTGTTGACAGGGACATTATCCTGCCTCCGTGCAATGATACGGACCCTCTTATCCCTTGAGCAGTACTTTCCAGGCATGACAACTCAACTCTAGGAAAGTAACAGGGCAAACAGTAATGCATACAAGAAAAAGAGGGAGGTGCAGGCTCGGAGCGACAGGAACACATACTCCCACTCTCGCTTCTGGGCAAGCACTGATGTGCTGATTGTTTCACCACCTCCCGCCAACACCAGAGGAGTTGCCAGTTACTTCTTGCCCAAAAAATTCACTTGGCAGAGGCGAAAGCACAAAGCAAAGACAGACGACTCTCCCATAGCAATTACAGTATGTGTGTAGGTCCTAAGTCAGTTTGTGGTGGATGTAGATAGACATAGTATTTGCAATGACTGATATTTCAGTCAAACAGTTTTTTCTTTTAGTATCCATGGATCTGTCCCGTCAGGACCAGGTGATTTGCTCTTCTTCATGTTTTTTATTTTTTCTTTATTTTGTCTTTAGTAAACTTTGGGGATATCTCAGTTGGCACATTCATTATAGTGCTTTGTGGTACTCCACCATCTGGTTCTCTAATAAATACCTCAGAGAACTTCCTGGTATCACTTGCCGTCTTTGTTATCTTGTCATTGTACAGTTGTGGGATTCTTGACTCTGCCCTTGTTCTTGACTTAACATATTTCCAAAACAGTTTAGAGTTTTAGTGGTAGGTGGTGGCTCCATCATCCATTCACTTGATGAAGTGCTGCCTACTTCTTCCTTAGCCTTTATCATTCTTTTTCTGTGCCTGCCCTCGTCTCTTCCTATTTCTCCCATCTTTCCTGTCACTTCTTAATGCTTTTCTTTCCTTTACAGGTGGCTTTACATTGAGTGACAATCCAAATGGTTTTCTGTAAGCCAAGAAACCATTTAAAATGCTGGGTGGTAACCATATAACCAAACTATATATGCTCTCTATGTGTCCACAAGTGGGTTGGTGGAGGGTTAGTGCTCCTCCCTGTAAAACAAATAACTCAAAGTCAAATGGCCACCCCTTACGGGATTATGGCGTCTGGCAATAGATAGATAGATAGATGTTCCTAGGTGATTCCTCCACTTCACAAGTCTTGAGTAGATTTGTCACTACTTCCATATCACTCTTGATTCTTGTTTTGACATCACTAACTCCACATTTCAGAAAATCATAGATCACAGTATTGTTCTTCCATGACTTCATATCTGCAGTCTCCTCATATAAATTTGTCCTGGACTTACTAACCAATCTGAGTCATTAGTATCTTCCCTATTCCCCCCATTTTGCCCCATTTCTGTTCATACTGCTATAGCCTCGAGAATTTCTTTTTCTGTTTCCTGTGGAATTCTCCACTTTAGCTTTTTGTTACAGTTTCTCATCCATTTCAAAGACTCTAGCCTCCATTGTACCAAGTCTCTTCTCCATGTCCTTTTACAGTCACCTTGTTTTGTGCTGTACTTTCTGTCAGTTGCTGAAATTCCTCCTGAAATAAGGACTGTTGGAGTAGGATCTCAGCTTTTGTGTTTTCAAATCTCCCTACACATTTGTTCACTTTATCATAGCCTGTCTCACTATACTGTACTCACAACACCAAGACAACTGCTCTCCTGCTTCTCTCACCATGAAATCATGTACTGATTCTGAGTCATTTCCACATTTTATATGGAACCAGTATTCACAAATTTCACATCATATAGCTTCATCCTGTTCTAAAACTACATTTCACATTTGCCACACTTGGGCTATCCTTGATGTCTTGTCATGTTGGGTCATCTCCTGCCTCATGTTTTGTGTACGTCAGATTTGCATGTGTAGTAGTGTCAACCTCTGCCCAACCCTTTTTGTCTGCCATTCTCTTTTACGAAGTGTTATTATCTCACTGTAATTCACCTTGCGAATCCACCAGATACTTATAATCCCGTTTTTACTGAGCAAATTTGAAAGAAGGCAAAAATATCACTTAAAAATACAGTATGATTAAACCAGAGCTGTTGCTAGACGTGTCCACCTCCCACCCCACTTTCCACACCTAATCAGACCCGACCTAACCAAACTTTTATGTTGATGCCATAACAGAAGGAGATAACCTGACCTAACCTAATGAGACCTGATGTAACCTAATTTGATGCACAGTAGGTGTCATAGTAGAGGAGGATAACCTAACCCAGTTTTAATGTAAATGCCATAACAGAGGGATTTAACCTAACCGGACCTGACTTCACATTATTTTAATTTAGATGGCATAACAATAACGTTATTTTAATTTAACATTATTTTAACATTGATGCCATAACAGAGGGAGATAATCTAGCCTAACTTAACCTAACCAGACTTGACAACTGTATTTTAACGTGACCAGACCTGACCTAACCTAATTTTGTCATAGTTGCCAGAACAGAGGGAGATAATGTAATCTGTCCTAACTTAACCAGACCTGACCTAAGCCAGCTTTATCATAGGTGCCAGAACAGAGGAAGATAACCTAACCTCTCCTAACTTAACCAGACCTGACCTAAGCTAATTTTATTGTAGATACCAGAACAGAGGAAGATAACCTAACCTGTCCTAACTTAACTTTACCAGACCTGACCTAACCTAATTTTATCATAGATGCCAGAACAAAGGGAGATAACCTAACGTGTCCTAACTTAACCAGACCTGACCTAAGCTAATTTTATTGTAGATGCCATAATTTTATGTAGATGCTGAAATATTTGAATGGCAGGAGGTAAAAATGACCAGTAAGCACTCTGGCTAAATCTTATACATTACTGTATTTTTTTTTTTTATGCAAGGAAGAAGGAACCAAAGGCCACAGGCCTGCATACTGTTCCTTCCAAGAAAAAGCAAAAACAACACAAAAGAGAGCCAAATTCAAGATCCGTTCAATTCGAGATGCCTGGACACACTGCGTTTGAAAGACTGGAGATCATAGGAAGTAGGAAATGCAGACAGAGGAAGACAGTTCCAGAGTTGACCAGTTGCATAAATGAAGGACTGGGAGTGACGGTTAACTCTTGCATTAGAGAGTTGGACAGAAAAGGGATGAGAGTTTGTTGCTAGACGGGTACTACGTGCCCGTCGTAGAGGTGGAGGGATGCAAGCAGACAGTTCAGAGGAACAGTGACCATTGAAGTAGCGATAGAAGAGAGATAAAGATGCAGCAGTGCGGTGAAGAGACAAAGGTTGAAGGGAATCAGTAAGAGGAGGAGAGTTAATGAGACAAAAAGCCTTTGACTCCACCCTATTGAGAAGAGCTGCATGTGGGGAGCCTCCCCACACATGAGAGTTGTACTCCATACACGGGTGTATAAAACTATTTCCTTCTTTCAAATTTCTCTGTAGAAATGGGATTATTTGTGTCTGGTGGATCCATAAGGTGCATTACAGTGAGACAAGAACACTTAGTAAATTAGCCCTGGGCTCCTGCTCTCCTCATGGGGCAATGTAGGATTGGACGATGAATGAATGATGATTTTTTTCCAACCCTGTTTGTGCCTTTGGAAAGTCTGTTAAAAGAATACCACACTGGGTCTTTTTTCCTCCCACATGCTGCACTGCGTCCATTAGGCATGATTATATACCACTGTTGAAATAAACAGACTTACAAAATTGAAAATAATAATGTGAATGGGAAGTAGGAGTAAGGCAGTGCACCACAGGCTAACACTTCTTGGTATGGGGGAGGTTACTCACAATCAGGGTTGGAAAAAATAGCATATATATATATATATATATACAGTAAATACATATCGTCGTCAGTCATTGAGGTCCACTGCAATACCGGCATATCCCTACCGAAGCAGGGACGATACAAGCCATGCATCTCTACCCTGTGGCTTAGGTTGTCTGGTAGAGACACTATGTAGGGTGAGAAGTGCTTGTGAGTGTAATTGTTGTGTTGTAGTGGCTTTGGATGTGTGTGTAGTCTGTGAACCAAGTGTAATCGGCCCTCCTTAAGCCGCATACTAGTATGCGACACTGGTTCAACCACACCACCCCTTGTGTCCACCAAAGTGGTCAGCGACACGGTGAATGCATCCCAAAGTTTTTACAACTCCAGCGGGAGGTGAACCCGCACCCACCAGCGTCCGAGATGCACACTCTGCCACTGTACCACAGAGGCTCCATATATACATATATCGTTTAGTTTCATTTCGTTTTTGAAGGCTCCAACATGCTTGCATGCGTCGGCGTTGGTCACCTAATGGCGGCTCTCCATGCTGCTCGATCCCTGGCAACCTCCCTGTTCAGTCCCTTAACCCTTAAGTCACACTTAATGACCTCGTCCCATGTATTTCTCGGTCTACCCCTCCCAACCCCTCCCACAGTATTAACACTTCTCACCCTCTGTACCCAATTATCATCCCCCATCCTCTCCACATGTAAAAACCACCTCAGCCTACCTCTCCTCATCACAACACCAACACACTCCAGTCCCATCCTACCTCTCAACTCTTCCATCATAAACCCAGCCCCCCCAGGCCTTGCACGCAGGGACACACTGCACATCCACCTAATCATTGTCATTTCTGTACGTTTAAACCTGCGAATATCCTCTTCCTTTACTGCCCAGGTCTCACTACCATATAGCATCACACTCCTAACACGTGCTGCATACAAAGACCCCTTAGCACGTAAGGAGAGTCCTCTCAATGTCAGGAGAGGCAACAGCTCCCTGAACTTCTTCCAACCACTTCTCACCCTAGCAACCGAGCTAATTCCAGCCCCACCTCCGGCACATAACATGTCTCCCAAATAACAAAACTCCTCCACACACTCAAGAGACTCACCTGCAAGTTCAACCCTCTCATGCCTAACAATCTCCACCTGCTCTCCCCGACACGCCGCATACATGAAATCATGAAATCAGCATTATCTCACAGTCTACCTATAATACCACTACATCTCTTGTGCACCCATTTATCACAAACACTACACAAGATGGAATTACTTCCCACACCCTTGTGGGACACTGCACACGGCCACTCTCCCTCTCCTCTGATTGTACCACCACCAACCCTAGATATCATCACTTTTGTTTTATCTTCATTTACCCTTAAGTCCTTGTATCTCATACCATCTCTCCACTTCTTAAATCTTTCCTCCGCCTTCTTTTCATTCTCTGCAGTTAACACCAAATCATCAGTATACAACATCTCCCATGGGAGTCCATCTCTGAAGTCATGTGAGAGGGCTTCAAGCACCATGATAAACAACAAGGGACTCAAAACTGACCCCTGATGCACACCAACATTCACGGAAAACTCATCACTCAAAACTCCATTCACTCACTCTTACCTGGGTGCGAGCACCCACGTACATGGCCATAAACACCCTAACCAGCCACTCTTCCAACCCTAGCTTTCTCATTGCCCACTTCACCACCTCTCTAGGGACTCTGTCAAAGGCCTTTTCCAAATCAACAAAAACAAAATACAATTCCCTTTTCTTGCCAATATATTTTTCCTGAAGCTGTCGAACAATGAATATGGCATCAGTGGTCCCCCTGCCTGGCATAAACCCAAACTGCATCTCATTGATATTCACTCTTTCTCTAATCATACCTTCTAGAACTCTCTCCATTACTTTCATTATCTGATCTAAGAGCTTTATACCTCTGTAATTTCCCCTTTCCAGGGCATCACCCTTCCCTTTGTACACATTTACAATTACACTCTTCAGCCAATCATCTGGGAC
>JAGKTI010008148.1:22045-34501 GCA_018397915.1 Birgus latro | reverse complement strand
CTCTCTCTCTCTCTCTCTCTCTCTCTCTCTCTCTCTCTCTCTCTCTCAATAAACCTTCAGTACGTGCTTCCTACGTGTCAGCAAGTGGGTTGGTGAAGGGTTAGTGCCCCTCCCCGTAAAACAAATAACTCAAAGTCAAATGGCCACCCCTTATGGGGTTATGGTGTCTGGCGATAGATTGATAGATGTTTGTCTCTCGTGGCCATTGTCGTCTGGTGTGCCTTCGTTATGTGTATATTTTCATTATCTCAGTATGATTTGTAGCTCTCTGCAATTTGTGGTTCTAATTGTATAGGATGGTTGTTCTTATATTTGGCTTGTATAATGTCCACTGTTTAGTACTTGTTTAGAAGCATCTTATCAATCCCGAAGCCTTTTTGTCAGTGTCTTGTATTGTAATATTTCTCTGATCTTTATCAAGTATTGCTTTCAGATCTTTCTCAGTCTACACCTGTGTTTATGGGAAAATACTACAACCATCGTTTTCCTGTTACTAAGACACCGCCATTTAAATTCTGATTTTTAAAAAGTTATTCATCTATTCAGTCCTTAACCATTATGGTTCTGCTCGTCAGATTACCTTGTGTTATCTCACCAAGAATTTGAATTTAGTACTAGGTTATGGATAAAAAATATTTCACACTGATCAGTTTCAGTCAGCTATAGCCGCAATTTAGCCATGATCAAGAGCATCAGTCTGGCCTTTTTTTCCCACCTAAGGATGGTGTGAGGTTGGATCCAGGAACAATGAAAGAAAAAGTACAAGCCCAGCGAAATAGAAAGACGGTAGGATGTAACTTATTCACAGACTACAATACGGTATACCCATGTTTAATTAGAGATATGAAACTGCGGACAGGGAAGTCGAGCCTTCAGTACTTCCAGCGTGGTTAAAACTTAAAATACAAAGTAACTTGGGATTTACTCATAAGAACCTTCTTTTGATATTATACCCTTATTTTCAGTGTATTGAGATTTATTGTTTTGGACTTTTTGTTTCATTGGCAGGTCTTAATTTGCATACAATTTTGCATTTCTGTGTACGAACAAATTTGAGCCATTGTGTTCATTTTTGTGAGAACACTATGATATCTTAGTACAGTGTTTCAGTTATTAACCTTTCTGTTGTTTATAATATAAAATTCATTTTATCATTTGTGCTGATATCAATTCACTGTTATAATGGATACCCACCTTACACTACATTTTCTTTTTATCTTACCACTTTCCTCCAGTACACTGCTGTATTATTACTTGTTATAAGCACAGTGTTTTGTGATCACTTTTCTTATCACGTGATTGCAGTGTTTCTCAAAGAACGCGGTCACACTTACTATAAACATGCTGCCACCATGATGAAGCAAGAACCAGATAGGTGCAGCTGCGCCAACAGACGTGCGTACAGACCCTAATAATACGCTTTCCCAGTAGCATGTAACTGCTGTATTGTTATCCAGACTCAGTATAATGTTTTATTGCAACTTAATACAGTACCGCACAATGTTTATGGTTTTCTGAGTTTAACACATTGCCTCCTTTTCCCCAGATCTCCGTTACCTACGTATGGTGTGCGGTGTGAAGTGTTGGTGTGCGCCTTATTCATCCGAGCACCAGAATATGAGGTTCTAACCTTAACATTATTCCCATTTCTTCCCCACCCCTCTCTGGTCTGTGTATGGTGTGCATCGTGAAGTGTTGGTGTGCGCCTTCCTGCTCCACCAGCATCACAAGCGGTCCGGTGGTGTGCGTCGGGGTGAGGGTGCAGGGGTGAAAGAACCCACGGGCAAGGAACAACCGCCATCACCTTGCACACACACTCACAACCTCCTACACCTCCACATACTGCACCTCCCCACCGCCAACGGACAGACACGGACGCTAACCAACCCCAACATTGCAAGTATGTCGTGTGCTTCTCTGTGGTTTCAAGTTCATGTCGGTCTAGTGTATTTATGTCTGATAAAGTAGAATGTATGTTGGCTTAAAGCGTTTCTCTTGCGACTTTAAAATGTGCAGTGTGCCACATTTGAACCTGGGGCAACATTAATCTGTGCGGAGGTCCGGCTTCTGTTTTTATTCATACATCATAGTTAATTGGGTCATGTAATTATTGGGGACCCCAGTCATTCGTTAGCGGACCCTACAGGGGCCTGGACAGGAACAGCTGTTTCCAAGGTACTCAAATTAACCAGGAGAGTGTCACTCAGATATATAAAATATATAAAGAATATTGCATATGTCACAAGAATATGGTTAAAACGATAAGTAAATGGTCACAAACAAATGCGAATAATTTTTCACACATAACAGAACATGCCTCTCTCCCTCTTTCTCTGGGACAGTGTGGTTTTAGAAGCGAGGGGGCATTATTAACTGTTCCTTGCCCTACCTCCCTCCCTCCACCAAATTCTACCTGATTAATGACTCAGAAGTACAGTTCTTGGGGACAATAGGAGGGACTCCATCAGGCCCATATGCTTTGATAGTATTGAGGCCAGTGATGGCAGAAAATAGGTCAGTTGAAGAAATTTTAATGTTAGCCATGAGCAAGTCAGAGGAGGTAAGTGATGGAGGAACAGCACCGGAATCGTCTAAGGAGGAAATGAAAGAGAAAGTCTGAGTGAAGGGTTCTGTTTTATCAGCAGAATAAAGAGCCACAGAGGCATCAGAGTGGAAAAGAGGAGGGAAGAATGATGAGATAAAGCTGTTGGAAAGGATTTAAAAAAAGGTCTCAGAAAGAGCGGGAAGAATTCGAGTTGAAGAGTTCAGATCATTTAGTACGAATGAAATTATTTTTAGCAGAGCGAAGAACAGATTCCGGGCAGAAACATAAAAGATATGAGATTCAGGAGTGTGTTGGTTCTTGTACCTTTTGTAGGCCTTCTCCTTGTTGTGGACAGCATTAGAACAAGTGTAATTAAACCAAGTTTTTTTTTTCATTAGTCATAGGATATGAGAAAGATATGTATACTTAAATGCCTTAGATAACAACCTCCGTAATGCGCAAGGAACACGCAGATGGCTTTCGGCTGTGGAAGCAATAATCATTCCAGGGAAAATAAAAAATACTGCTTGAGGGCCTCCCAATTAGCAGCTCCAAAGTGCCACAACTGATGCTTCTTGGGAGGTTGCACAGGCCATACTGGGGCGATAGGACAGGTTAGGGTGATAAGGTTGTGATCGGAAGAGCCCAAAGGAGAGGAAAGAAGTGTAAGAAGAAGGACTAGTTGTAAGGAAGAGGCCAGATATGTTGGAATTCTTTCCAAGGCATTCAAGGACATAGGTACAGTGCTGTACAAGCTGCTTTAGGTCATGATGGATAGAAAAGATGTCGGCTTGTCCGCCAGGTGGATCAGTGAATGGAGAGAAGAGCCAAAAGTTGTGGTGAACATTGAAATCTCGTAGAATGGAGCTTTCAGAGAAAGGAGAAATGGATAGGATGTGTTCCATCTCAGAATTTAAAGAGTCGAGGAATTTTACATACACACTAGAATTAAGGTATAAAGTAAACAGCATAGACATATTTAGTCAGAGAATGACAGGAAAGCCGAAGCCAGAGAGTAAAGGATTCAGAAGAATCATGATCAGGGACACGAGAGCAAGATTTAAGTTGTTGCATACATATATAGAGCCATCTTTGGCTGGGAAATGAGTATAGAGAAAGTAGGAGGATACAGAGAAGGGTTTGTTATCAATTGTCTGAGAGAGCTGAGTCTTAAATTTTTTTTTTTTTTTTTTTTTTATGCATGGAAGAAGGAACCAAAGGCCATGGGCCTGCATAACTGTTCCTTCCAAGAAAAAGCAAAAACAGTACAAAAGAAAGCCAAATTCAAGAACCGTTCAATTCGAGATGCCTGGACACACTGCGTTTGAAAGACTGGAGATCATAGGAAGTAGGAAATACAGACAGAGGAAGACAGTTCCAGGAAAAGAAGGTGAGGTTTAGAGGAGAGGTTGTGCTCAGCAGAGGGAAAGTTAGAGTAAAGGCTGCGAATGTTGCAGAAATGAAGATGTGAGTCATACAGTGGTTCCAGGCAACTCGTTTGGTCGTCACCGAGAGAGGGGCGGATGGTGGGAGCTTGGATCCCCCCCCCCCTCAGGGGATTCCGAGGTTTGGTTATGAGACACCATTTTTAGTTTAAATTTTGAATAGGAAGTGTAGTGTGTAATGTGCATGTAGTTTGGTGTAGATAGTTTAAGGAACTTGTATTGGAGAGTATGCTGGTATATTCTCTGTGCCACTGATACACTGAAAAAGTTCAACAAAGGGGGATTGTCAGGTGCAAGTCCTGTGGGCTGATGAAACGGGAGCACCAGCCCTCCCTGTCATCGGCTTTCCAACCAACTTGGGCGTACCGCACTGCTCGACTGGTGCAACAGTCTCTCCCTCTCTCTCTCTCTCTCTCTCAGCCATTAGAGCCTGAAGATAGCCCTCATTTTGTCAGGAAAACTTTAATATTCTAATCCAGGTAATTTCAGGTGATAATATTCAGCTGAGAGAGAGAGAGAGAGAGAGAGAGAGAGAGAGAGAGACCAATATTCTACAGTAACGCAATTGCCCTCCACTCTGGCAGACGTGGATGTGCTACAGGTGGACGCAGCATCAATAAGCAGCAGCGTGGATGGCCAGGACCGGTGTTGCAGCAGTCGCCAGCACCGTGGGTCGGGGTCAGGGGCTGAGGGGCAGCAGGGGAGCGAGGAGAAAGACAGAGACACCTGGGGCTGCGCTGACGACCTGAGGAACTACTGCTACGAGGGGGAAGGATCCTCGCCGGGCTCCTTATCTTCATGTAAGATAGTCCAGTTCAGTAGTTGGACTGGGATAAACCTTAGATGCCAGACCCTTCATGTGCTTCATGATCTTTCACATATTTAACCACACATTCGCACACTTTTTTGCTACTCACAGGTACTCTCTACAAGGATAACCTATTCTAAAAATACTATATCCTAGCATTCGCCAGCTGATAGTGTGCTCACAAGGGTAGGGTCTATCTGTTTATTGCCAGACACCTTAATCCCGTATGGGATTCACTGTATGTACATTCACTGACTTCATTTCTCTTGAAGACCATAACTTTACTGTTCCCTACATTCGCCTTTAGATTTCGTTTCTTACACACTCTCCCAGACTCATTCATCAAGCCTTGCAGCTTCCCTTCGTCTTCACTTAACAACACAGTATCATCTGCAAACAACAGTACAGGGAGTTTCCACACACTGCCCTCTCTCATTAAGGGTGCTTCAACATCTACTGCCCTATATTGTATCTCTTTTATAACCCCATCCATATACAGACTGAACAGCCATGGAAACATGACACATCCCTGTATCAACCTAGCCTTCAAATAGAAAATTTCACACAGTTCTTGTCCACATGCATTGCAGCCTTAGGACCCTCATATATGCTTTTCATGCATTCAACAGCTTCCCATTCCATATGTTCTTAATACTTCCCACAATCCTTGTCTGTCCACCCTGTCATATACTGTCTCCAAATCCATGAAGGCCGCATACAACTTCTTTCCCTTCTCTAGAAACCCACTAAAGACCTAAGAATGAATATCTGACCTGCACAACCTCTTCCCTTTCTAAAACCTCCCTGTTCTTCTCCAGCTAATTCCTGTTATTTCCTTAACGATGTTGGTACGTATCCTACTAAATACTTTTCCTGTTACACAGAGAAGACAAATGCCCCTATGATTACCACACACTTCTTTTCCCCCGTTTCCTTTGTACAGGGGAATAATTATACCTGACTTCCAATCCCCCGGGACTTTACTTCCTCCCAGGCCAATCTGCACATCTTCCACATCCATTCTGCTACTGTCTGTCTCCCATGCTTTAGCATTTCACCACGCACTCCATCAATTCCTGGGGCTCTTCCCATTTTGACTTTCTTCATTGCTTCCAAAACTTCCATCCTACTGATTTCATCCTCTCTTGTCACATCCCTCCTTCTCTCAGCCATTCCCCAGCCACTTATACTCGCCTTACTTTCATTCTCTGTGTTCAACGCTCATTAAAGTGTTCTCACCATCTGCTCACTTTTTCTCCCTTCCCCACTAGTAACCGCCAAAATTTCTCTCTCACTCCCCGACTAACTTCTTCAACACCCTTTCTAACTCTGTTTTTTCCAGAACATTTTCTTACATTCCCTCCACCTTACACTCAAATTCCTTCTAAATTCCTCATCCACTCTTTTCTTATTCTCTCTTACTAATCTTTTCACCTCTCACTTTCTTTCTACATATAACTCTCTCTTTCGTTTGTCAACTTCCTCCACACCCCTGTTTCTCATCCACTCAGTATATGCTTTTTTATTTGTGCCACAGCTTGTTTCACCCCCTCATTCCACCATGCTGTTCCTTGCACCCCCTTTCGTCTTTTCTTTATCCCACACACCACCTCACATGCTGCACACTCTGTGAATATCTTGCACACACGTCCCCCCACCTGCTCCAAATCATATTTACCCAGCACTCCTCCACTTCTCTCTTATATTCTGTCTTTTTCCACCCTCTTATAACCTTTTTACCCTCCTTGTATGAACTACTTCCTCCTGTTCTTCCCTTCTTCTATTCTACTTTCGGTAATTACAGTTACTACTTGGTACTGTATCCTGCACCATTTTCATGAAAATTGAAGTTCTTAGTTTCATACGGATTGCTTCAGTAATATGCATATCCATACATTTAGATTCCCCGTATTCCTTAGTCGACAAATACTCGGCCAGGATAAGCATTTGAACCTGGGGGGAGAAACACGTCAGATTGTCGTTGGATAAGGTGATTTTCACGATCGCTCATTCTCGGTGGCTTATTTTGAATACGAAACTTTAAATCCTTTTGCATACTTTATATAGATTGTTTATAGAGATAAAACAAATAATGAAAGACGAAGTGCTGTGAAATCTCTTATGCCAGCGCGAGTACAGCTTGGAATCAGCTGATGTTGGACCGATGGTTTTTGAGTTTTCACCACATTTATGTGTTAATTTCCTAGCAGTTTCAAAAACCATGTCAGCTTACACGTAAAAAGAGGGAAAATGGAGGAAACAGTTGAAAGAGTGGGGTATAATGCTTTTACCCCTTTGTATTTCCTATATGAGTACTGTTTATGCTGTATTATTTTCAAGGAAAGTATCAGAAATTACAGTTTCATATGGATGTTATTCTTTAATATCGAATCCTATATATTTGGATTACTGGTATTCCTTGCCAGCATAAGCCATTGCCATTCCAGGAATAACTGTTCAAAAGTTGGGGAAGAACTGAGTAGGGCTCGTATGATGATGGATTCATTTGGTGTGACTTTTTTCGCATTCTGCATCATTTTCTTTATAATTTCACCATGTTCCATGCATACATTTGTAAGTATTTTTGGAAGCCATTTGCTATTATATTTCTTTTTATTAAAGTCATACAAGTGAAGTCAAATTCAGTTACTTCAGCCTCTGCCATCGTTCGATAACTGCAGTGGAAGTGATCTGTGATTAATCAAAGACTGTAAAGTTACTATCAGTATCATGAAAACGATTTTAATTACAGTGCAATTGTATAGAAACCATTATATTTTGCATTCATATTTTTTCCCACTGTAGGCTTAGCATTCCTGAAGCTAATCACATACACTGTCCAACTCAAAGCATTGATTATACAAGGGAACGTGAAATGATTACACAATCACCTCATTCACTGAATGACAAAAGGCTTGCATCCTGATGAGGTCGTCAATTTTGCTGCAGACCTCTGACGAATGCAGCAGTTGTGAGATTATCACAAACACTGAGATGACACAACAGTAACAGTAATATGGCATATAAGAAAATTACTTCATCTTTTATAGCTCAAGGAAAAACTAATTTTACTTACAAATAGAGCTACAAAACAAACATTAAAACAATATGTTCTTGGTGCTAAGGAATATACAGGCTTTTGTCATTCAGTACCGGTACTGGTAAGTTTAAGTAAACTTTCAGTGTTGGCATTGACTCATTCAAAATATATGTGACTCTGGTGTTTTGTTAGATAACTTGATACTAGAGAGTAATTGATTACAGCTTTACACAACAGATCAAAGATGGTTTCATAAATTGTTTCAGTAATGCATTTCAGAAGTTAATCGGAAGAGCGTTGGAGAAATATGCATTGATTTCCACAGCCAGTCGATTGTATACACTCCTAACAAACCACAAAGGCCCACACAGGCATAAACTTGCACAGCATCATCACACCAGCCTTCTTTCTTGCTGGTACAGGACGAATGAACAGTTCATGCCACGCACATGTAAAAATCGCAACTGAATTGTGCTCAAACTCCCTGTGTCTCCCTTCCCTGTGGCAGGTCTGGAGAGCTGTAGTGGGAGCAGCAAGTTTCTTGGTGGGTTCCGCGAAGTGGCGCACATGCTGGAGTCGTGACACACGCCTCCTCGGCCCCATTCCACCCCGCCCCGCCCTGATGTACAACAGTCCACTTCGCCTCGCCCCGACCTACAGCAGTCCACTCCAACCCGGCCAGACCTGCAGCAGTCCACCCCAGCACCTCTCACCTCCCTCACCCCCTCCTGCACCCCACCCATCGCCACCCTCACTCCCTCCTCCTCCCCGCCCCACGCCTCGCCCTCTGCCAACCAGACTCTCAGGGGTTCCTCGGAGGCCCTATCGTCGCGCCCAGCCTGACCAGTGCCTTGTGACCTGACAGTACCCGGGGCCAAGATCCACACGACAACTTATGGTCTTTTTCCTCTCGTAACCAAGGAGACTACACTTTCCTGCTCCTTCCTTCAAAAACCAGTACTTCTTTTTGGAAGGGAAATTAGAAAGTTCCGTAGATTTTACGCTCTTTCCTCCTTATCCTTTCTGCAAAACCTAGAATTTATTTTTTTGCATGAAAAACAGAAGACTCGGGAAGATTCTGCATGCTTTTTTCTGTTTTTCCTGCCAAAACAAAGGAAGGTTCTGCACTGGCCCTTGCAAAGGTATTTGTTTTTGCAAGAGGAGAAACAGTGGTAGCAATTGCACAATCTCTCTCCTTGTCCTTCCTGCGAAAATAAAAAGGAAGACCTGGAGACATGGGAAGATACTCCACCATCCCTTCCTCGTCCTTTCCACCACCGTAAAGTCACGATGAGGAATTGATCACAAGTTTATCTGTGCATCAAGGTCCAGGCTCAACCACTGTCCCTGAAGCTCCTCCGGCTGCCTTGGGAGGACCTATGATGATAAGAGCTCACAGTCTCTCGCTCGAACATTCATCATTATCATCATCATCATTCTAACTCAGCTAACCTTACAGTGTGCCGGTATCTTGTTTTTCAGCGCTGTTATAACACGTACTACAAAATCTTACATAATGCAGACACACCATCACCATCTTTATCATCACAGTCACTATCATCATCATTGTTATCATTGCCATCATTATTGTCATCATCACTATCCTAAGCCAGCTTACCTTGTATTGTTTCTTGTTTTTCAGTGCTGTTATAACTCAAATGGATTAATTATACTTAAAATACTGCATCTGTGTTTGCTGTGAGGATCCTACGCTGACAAGAACTTAATAATGTGCTAACAGAGAATTATAGTGCCAGCAGATATGCAGAATACAGTACCATGGATGTAAGCCAAATCTCTTATAAACACCCCATTTATGTACTAAACGATATTTTTTCCCCAATTTGCGAAATAAATTGTCTAAAGAAAATTTTTATTTTACAATTTCATACATGCCCAGTTCCCTGAACACTTTTTTTTAGTTCACTTTCACTTATGGATCTTTTCCTTCGTTTCTTACCAACCCGCTAGCAGAAAATTTTAGTAACCGCTCCGTAGTAGGTTCACAGCACATACTTTTTTTTTTATAACTTTGGTTTTCACTTTTACTCTCAAGTACTGGACAATTTGCAGTTTTTATTCTCTTAATAATTTTTCAGAAGAGGATTTTATTAACAGCTCCGCAGGTTCACAGTTTCAAAGGAATCTGCAAAGTAGAGCATCACCTCACTCACGTACAGGAGAATTGCCTGTGGCCCATCACCGTCACCCTTACCCGGTGTGGCGGCCGGTTTGCACATGCTGCTATGTGCGGCCAGCAGTGATATACACGTCGACCTTGCTCAAGCCATGTGGTGGTACTGGAGATGGATGCCTTCATGTGGTGGCACCGACATAACTAGTTGGCTCCACTGCCTTGTTATGCAAACGAAGGATGTTAGACAACAGAAGGGCAACATCAGGCTGCAGTCCACCGGGTTTACTTTCAAAGAAGCCTGGGACCACAGCAGCAACAAAAGCAAGCCATTTTTTATGCATCTTAGAGCAAAACTGATTCGTAGAGCAGAGGAACACAACTTTCTGTCACTAGAGAAGACTAGCATAATGCTCTGTCAACAAGCTTTATGTCATAGAGGGGTTTCTTGTGACATTTTATGGTTGATATTGTTATTGGATGCATATTCAGATGATAGTCAATTAATTTTCCAAGACTACACAAGCTATATTGATCATTTCAGACATCATTGTATCCCTCCTGCGCGATACTTTTTTGATCGTGTGTACCTCCATAAAGAAATGACTTTCATTGTCGAAACTCACTTTGGTCGCTAGTAGCGCCACCTATAATTTTGTACCTCGGGTGGGCCAAAGCTTGGTCCGCTCAGAGCTGGCCATTGTCGCCTACTGTCTTGCCAGACACCATAATCCCGTAAGGGGTGGCCATTTGACTTTGAGTTATTTATTTTACAGGGAGGGGCACTAACCCTCCACCAACCCACTTGTTGACACGTAGGGAGCACGTATGGTTTGGTTATATGGTTACCACCCAGCGTTGTAAATGGTTTCTTGGCTTACAGGAAACCATTTGGCTTGTCACTCAATGTAATGCCACCTGTAAAGGAAAGAAAAGCAGTAAGAAGTGACAGGAAATATAGGAGAAATAGGAAGAAAGGAGGGCAGGCACAGAAAAAGAATGATAAAGGCTAAGGAAGAAGTAGGCAGCACTACATCAAGTGAGTGGATGATGGTCGCCACCACCTACCACTACTGGCTTTTATTTATTTATTTATTTATTTATTTATTTTAGGAAAAGGATCAGTAAAGGATAAATCTAACTCCCTCAGTTCAAACTTTCCTTCCTAAGATGAATTAAATTGTTAGGAGATAACAAGAACAAAGGAACAACGTAATTATCGTTATAATAGCTTTTAAAAGTTACACAAATTCGTATTTTGTAGATATCAACTATATTACTGCACCAGTTTAAAACACTAACTGTGGCAAGCGGCCACCTACTATGTCGGACTTTTTGGTTGATTCGGCTTCAAAGCCAGTCCCGTCACTAATCGTTCGTCCCCACTAACCTACCTAATACGACGTTCCTAACTTAACCTAGCCTAACCTAACCTAATTTAACTAAGCCTGATTTAATTTAACCTACCCTAACTAACCTGAACGATTTGGGGACGAATGAGTTTCAGGTCCGAATCAACCCATTGCCCTCTTTTGAACGCCACCGCCAGTGACAACAAATCTAACTCCGTGCTCGAGAGTAACGTTATTTTCCCAGAATAAGTGTCATGAATTACTTACAGTATAGTGTCTTTAGTAACAAATTATATTTCCGGAGAATCTGGGTGTCATAAATGAATTTACAGTTAAGAAAGATAATACCTGTTATAAAATTTTCATCATTTGTTAATGAAAGTTCTCCAACATCTTGACCTGAAGAAGTATTCTTAATACTTTTATATCCTCACGAACTAGTTTAAGGGGGCACTTAATATTTGAGGTGAAATGAAAAGATACAGAGATAAACTTTAGTCTTTGGAAAACACTGCCGGCTAAGAGGATGAAATTGGCTAATCGTCACCGCTAACCCGCAGTTGCCAATTATACTTTTCACATACCACAAATTAGCCAGTATCGATGGGCCTAGTTCAGGTGGTGGATGCAGCGTCGCGGCGGAGATGACGTAGACGGTGATACACGGAAGATGGTGGACTAAAGTGAGGAAATGGTGAGTATAATGCGTGTTTTGTTCATCATCATCATCAACTCCATCCTAGCTTTCCATGTTCAACAGTAGGATTTTTAGAGAGTGGGCAGATGCTCTGACCAAGTCTGGAATTTGAATCCTTTGCCCTCCGTCCGGCGCAACCTCTTTATAGTGGACACTTGTTATGTCCTGGTATGGGGATATTTTTAACAGAATATCCAGTTTATGCTCAAGATGGTTTGATATTGCGTGTTCTCATCTTAAGGGTATGGAAATTAAGTACAAGTAAATGCGCATTTCTTTGGTTTAAGAAAAGGGATGAAGTAGGCATTAGACATACAACTGTAATGCGAAGACTAAATTCATACATTTTAGCGTTCAGTCTGTGTATAAGGCTTCAGCTAAATTCCATTCCTGTTTTAGTCAATAGAATTCAATTAAGTGACTGCTTATAGTTCA
>JAGKTI010008147.1:22116-34501 GCA_018397915.1 Birgus latro | reverse complement strand
CTCTCTCTCTCTCTCTCTCTCTCTCTCTCTCTCTCTCTCTCTCTCTCAATAAACCTTCAGTACGTGCTTCCTACGTGTCAGCAAGTGGGTTGGTGAAGGGTTAGTGCCCCTCCCCGTAAAACAAATAACTCAAAGTCAAATGGCCACCCCTTATGGGGTTATGGTGTCTGGCGATAGATTGATAGATGTTTGTCTCTCGTGGCCATTGTCGTCTGGTGTGCCTTCGTTATGTGTATATTTTCATTATCTCAGTATGATTTGTAGCTCTCTGCAATTTGTGGTTCTAATTGTATAGGATGGTTGTTCTTATATTTGGCTTGTATAATGTCCACTGTTTAGTACTTGTTTAGAAGCATCTTATCAATCCCGAAGCCTTTTTGTCAGTGTCTTGTATTGTAATATTTCTCTGATCTTTATCAAGTATTGCTTTCAGATCTTTCTCAGTCTACACCTGTGTTTATGGGAAAATACTACAACCATCGTTTTCCTGTTACTAAGACACCGCCATTTAAATTCTGATTTTTAAAAAGTTATTCATCTATTCAGTCCTTAACCATTATGGTTCTGCTCGTCAGATTACCTTGTGTTATCTCACCAAGAATTTGAATTTAGTACTAGGTTATGGATAAAAAATATTTCACACTGATCAGTTTCAGTCAGCTATAGCCGCAATTTAGCCATGATCAAGAGCATCAGTCTGGCCTTTTTTTCCCACCTAAGGATGGTGTGAGGTTGGATCCAGGAACAATGAAAGAAAAAGTACAAGCCCAGCGAAATAGAAAGACGGTAGGATGTAACTTATTCACAGACTACAATACGGTATACCCATGTTTAATTAGAGATATGAAACTGCGGACAGGGAAGTCGAGCCTTCAGTACTTCCAGCGTGGTTAAAACTTAAAATACAAAGTAACTTGGGATTTACTCATAAGAACCTTCTTTTGATATTATACCCTTATTTTCAGTGTATTGAGATTTATTGTTTTGGACTTTTTGTTTCATTGGCAGGTCTTAATTTGCATACAATTTTGCATTTCTGTGTACGAACAAATTTGAGCCATTGTGTTCATTTTTGTGAGAACACTATGATATCTTAGTACAGTGTTTCAGTTATTAACCTTTCTGTTGTTTATAATATAAAATTCATTTTATCATTTGTGCTGATATCAATTCACTGTTATAATGGATACCCACCTTACACTACATTTTCTTTTTATCTTACCACTTTCCTCCAGTACACTGCTGTATTATTACTTGTTATAAGCACAGTGTTTTGTGATCACTTTTCTTATCACGTGATTGCAGTGTTTCTCAAAGAACGCGGTCACACTTACTATAAACATGCTGCCACCATGATGAAGCAAGAACCAGATAGGTGCAGCTGCGCCAACAGACGTGCGTACAGACCCTAATAATACGCTTTCCCAGTAGCATGTAACTGCTGTATTGTTATCCAGACTCAGTATAATGTTTTATTGCAACTTAATACAGTACCGCACAATGTTTATGGTTTTCTGAGTTTAACACATTGCCTCCTTTTCCCCAGATCTCCGTTACCTACGTATGGTGTGCGGTGTGAAGTGTTGGTGTGCGCCTTATTCATCCGAGCACCAGAATATGAGGTTCTAACCTTAACATTATTCCCATTTCTTCCCCACCCCTCTCTGGTCTGTGTATGGTGTGCATCGTGAAGTGTTGGTGTGCGCCTTCCTGCTCCACCAGCATCACAAGCGGTCCGGTGGTGTGCGTCGGGGTGAGGGTGCAGGGGTGAAAGAACCCACGGGCAAGGAACAACCGCCATCACCTTGCACACACACTCACAACCTCCTACACCTCC
Source organism: Birgus latro (assembly GCA_018397915.1). NCBI lineage: Eukaryota > Metazoa > Arthropoda > Malacostraca > Decapoda > Coenobitidae > Birgus > Birgus latro. The sequence goes on along the minus strand of JAGKTI010008147.1, from coordinate 32,664 downwards.
ACATACTGCACCTCCCCACCGCCAACGGACAGACACGGACGCTAACCAACCCCAACATTGCAAGTATGTCGTGTGCTTCTCTGTGGTTTCAAGTTCATGTCGGTCTAGTGTATTTATGTCTGATAAAGTAGAATGTATGTTGGCTTAAAGCGTTTCTCTTGCGACTTTAAAATGTGCAGTGTGCCACATTTGAACCTGGGGCAACATTAATCTGTGCGGAGGTCCGGCTTCTGTTTTTATTCATACATCATAGTTAATTGGGTCATGTAATTATTGGGGACCCCAGTCATTCGTTAGCGGACCCTACAGGGGCCTGGACAGGAACAGCTGTTTCCAAGGTACTCAAATTAACCAGGAGAGTGTCACTCAGATATATAAAATATATAAAGAATATTGCATATGTCACAAGAATATGGTTAAAACGATAAGTAAATGGTCACAAACAAATGCGAATAATTTTTCACACATAACAGAACATGCCTCTCTCCCTCTTTCTCTGGGACAGTGTGGTTTTAGAAGCGAGGGGGCATTATTAACTGTTCCTTGCCCTACCTCCCTCCCTCCACCAAATTCTACCTGATTAATGACTCAGAAGTACAGTTCTTGGGGACAATAGGAGGGACTCCATCAGGCCCATATGCTTTGATAGTATTGAGGCCAGTGATGGCAGAAAATAGGTCAGTTGAAGAAATTTTAATGTTAGCCATGAGCAAGTCAGAGGAGGTAAGTGATGGAGGAACAGCACCGGAATCGTCTAAGGAGGAAATGAAAGAGAAAGTCTGAGTGAAGGGTTCTGTTTTATCAGCAGAATAAAGAGCCACAGAGGCATCAGAGTGGAAAAGAGGAGGGAAGAATGATGAGATAAAGCTGTTGGAAAGGATTTAAAAAAAGGTCTCAGAAAGAGCGGGAAGAATTCGAGTTGAAGAGTTCAGATCATTTAGTACGAATGAAATTATTTTTAGCAGAGCGAAGAACAGATTCCGGGCAGAAACATAAAAGATATGAGATTCAGGAGTGTGTTGGTTCTTGTACCTTTTGTAGGCCTTCTCCTTGTTGTGGACAGCATTAGAACAAGTGTAATTAAACCAAGTTTTTTTTTTCATTAGTCATAGGATATGAGAAAGATATGTATACTTAAATGCCTTAGATAACAACCTCCGTAATGCGCAAGGAACACGCAGATGGCTTTCGGCTGTGGAAGCAATAATCATTCCAGGGAAAATAAAAAATACTGCTTGAGGGCCTCCCAATTAGCAGCTCCAAAGTGCCACAACTGATGCTTCTTGGGAGGTTGCACAGGCCATACTGGGGCGATAGGACAGGTTAGGGTGATAAGGTTGTGATCGGAAGAGCCCAAAGGAGAGGAAAGAAGTGTAAGAAGAAGGACTAGTTGTAAGGAAGAGGCCAGATATGTTGGAATTCTTTCCAAGGCATTCAAGGACATAGGTACAGTGCTGTACAAGCTGCTTTAGGTCATGATGGATAGAAAAGATGTCGGCTTGTCCGCCAGGTGGATCAGTGAATGGAGAGAAGAGCCAAAAGTTGTGGTGAACATTGAAATCTCGTAGAATGGAGCTTTCAGAGAAAGGAGAAATGGATAGGATGTGTTCCATCTCAGAATTTAAAGAGTCGAGGAATTTTACATACACACTAGAATTAAGGTATAAAGTAAACAGCATAGACATATTTAGTCAGAGAATGACAGGAAAGCCGAAGCCAGAGAGTAAAGGATTCAGAAGAATCATGATCAGGGACACGAGAGCAAGATTTAAGTTGTTGCATACATATATAGAGCCATCTTTGGCTGGGAAATGAGTATAGAGAAAGTAGGAGGATACAGAGAAGGGTTTGTTATCAATTGTCTGAGAGAGCTGAGTCTTAAATTTTTTTTTTTTTTTTTTTTTTATGCATGGAAGAAGGAACCAAAGGCCATGGGCCTGCATAACTGTTCCTTCCAAGAAAAAGCAAAAACAGTACAAAAGAAAGCCAAATTCAAGAACCGTTCAATTCGAGATGCCTGGACACACTGCGTTTGAAAGACTGGAGATCATAGGAAGTAGGAAATACAGACAGAGGAAGACAGTTCCAGGAAAAGAAGGTGAGGTTTAGAGGAGAGGTTGTGCTCAGCAGAGGGAAAGTTAGAGTAAAGGCTGCGAATGTTGCAGAAATGAAGATGTGGGTCATACAGTGGTTCCAGGCAACTCGTTTGGTCGTCACCGAGAGAGGGGCGGATGGTGGGAGCTTGGATCCCCCCCCCCCTCAGGGGATTCCGAGGTTTGGTTATGAGACACCATTTTTAGTTTAAATTTTGAATAGGAAGTGTAGTGTGTAATGTGCATGTAGTTTGGTGTAGATAGTTTAAGGAACTTGTATTGGAGAGTATGCTGGTATATTCTCTGTGCCACTGATACACTGAAAAAGTTCAACAAAGGGGGATTGTCAGGTGCAAGTCCTGTGGGCTGATGAAACGGGAGCACCAGCCCTCCCTGTCATCGGCTTTCCAACCAACTTGGGCGTACCGCACTGCTCGACTGGTGCAACAGTCTCTCCCTCTCTCTCTCTCTCTCTCTCAGCCATTAGAGCCTGAAGATAGCCCTCATTTTGTCAGGAAAACTTTAATATTCTAATCCAGGTAATTTCAGGTGATAATATTCAGCTGAGAGAGAGAGAGAGAGAGAGAGAGAGAGAGAGAGAGACCAATATTCTACAGTAACGCAATTGCCCTCCACTCTGGCAGACGTGGATGTGCTACAGGTGGACGCAGCATCAATAAGCAGCAGCGTGGATGGCCAGGACCGGTGTTGCAGCAGTCGCCAGCACCGTGGGTCGGGGTCAGGGGCTGAGGGGCAGCAGGGGAGCGAGGAGAAAGACAGAGACACCTGGGGCTGCGCTGACGACCTGAGGAACTACTGCTACGAGGGGGAAGGATCCTCGCCGGGCTCCTTATCTTCATGTAAGATAGTCCAGTTCAGTAGTTGGACTGGGATAAACCTTAGATGCCAGACCCTTCATGTGCTTCATGATCTTTCACATATTTAACCACACATTCGCACACTTTTTTGCTACTCACAGGTACTCTCTACAAGCATAACCTATTCTAAAAATACTATATCCTAGCATTCGCCAGCTGATAGTGTGCTCACAAGGGTAGGGTCTATCTGTTTATTGCCAGACACCTTAATCCCGTATGGGATTCACTGTATGTACATTCACTGACTTCATTTCTCTTGAAGACCATAACTTTACTGTTCCCTACATTCGCCTTTAGATTTCGTTTCTTACACACTCTCCCAGACTCATTCATCAAGCCTTGCAGCTTCCCTTCGTCTTCACTTAACAACACAGTATCATCTGCAAACAACAGTACAGGGAGTTTCCACACACTGCCCTCTCTCATTAAGGGTGCTTCAACATCTACTGCCCTATATTGTATCTCTTTTATAACCCCATCCATATACAGACTGAACAGCCATGGAAACATGACACATCCCTGTATCAACCTAGCCTTCAAATAGAAAATTTCACACAGTTCTTGTCCACATGCATTGCAGCCTTAGGACCCTCATATATGCTTTTCATACATTCAACAGCTTCCCATTCCATATGTTCTTAATACTTCCCACAATCCTTGTCTGTCCACCCTGTCATATACTGTCTCCAAATCCATGAAGGCCGCATACAACTTCTTTCCCTTCTCTAGAAACCCACTAAAGACCTAAGAATGAATATCTGACCTGCACAACCTCTTCCCTTTCTAAAACCTCCCTGTTCTTCTCCAGCTAATTCCTCTGTTATTTCCTTAACGATGTTGGTACGTATCCTACTAAATACTTTTCCTGTTACACAGAGAAGACAAATGCCCCTATGATTACCACACACTTCTTTTCCCCCGTTTCCTTTGTACAGGGGAATAATTATACCTGACTTCCAATCCCCCGGGACTTTACTTCCTCCCAGGCCAATCTGCACATCTTCCACATCCATTCTGCTACTGTCTGTCTCCCATGCTTCAGCATTTCACCACGCACTCCATCAATTCCTGGGGCTCTTCCCATTTTGACTTTCTTCATTGCTTCCAAAACTTCCATCCTACTGATTTCATCCTCTCTTGTCACATCCCTCCTTCTCTCAGCCATTCCCCAGCCACTTATACTCGCCTTACTTTCATTCTCTGTGTTCAACGCTCATTAAAGTGTTCTCACCATCTGCTCACTTTTTCTCCCTTCCCCACTAGTAACCGCCAAAATTTCTCTCTCACTCCCCGACTAACTTCTTCAACACCCTTTCTAACTCTGTTTTTTCCAGAACATTTTCTTACATTCCCTCCACCTTACACTCAAATTCCTTCTAAATTCCTCATCCACTCTTTTCTTATTCTCTCTTACTAATCTTTTCACCTCTCACTTTCTTTCTACATATAACTCTCTCTTTCGTTTGTCAACTTCCTCCACACCCCTGTTTCTCATCCACTCAGTATATGCTTTTTTATTTGTGCCACAGCTTGTTTCACCCCCTCATTCCACCATGCTGTTCCTTGCACCCCCTTTCGTCTTTTCTTTATCCCACACACCACCTCACATGCTGCACACTCTGTGAATATCTTGCACACACGTCCCCCCACCTGCTCCAAATCATATTTACCCAGCACTCCTCCACTTCTCTCTTATATTCTGTCTTTTTCCACCCTCTTATAACCTTTTTACCCTCCTTGTATGAACTACTTCCTCCTGTTCTTCCCTTCTTCTATTCTACTTTCGGTAATTACAGTTACTACTTGGTACTGTATCCTGCACCATTTTCATGAAAATTGAAGTTCTTAGTTTCATACGGATTGCTTCAGTAATATGCATATCCATACATTTAGATTCCCCGTATTCCTTAGTCGACAAATACTCGGCCAGGATAAGCATTTGAACCTGGGGGGAGAAACACGTCAGATTGTCGTTGGATAAGGTGATTTTCACGATCGCTCATTCTCGGTGGCTTATTTTGAATACGAAACTTTAAATCCTTTTGCATACTTTATATAGATTGTTTATAGAGATAAAACAAATAATGAAAGACGAAGTGCTGTGAAATCTCTTATGCCAGCGCGAGTACAGCTTGGAATCAGCTGATGTTGGACCGATGGTTTTTGAGTTTTCACCACATTTATGTGTTAATTTCCTAGCAGTTTCAAAAACCATGTCAGCTTACACGTAAAAAGAGGGAAAATGGAGGAAACAGTTGAAAGAGTGGGGTATAATGCTTTTACCCCTTTGTATTTCCTATATGAGTACTGTTTATGCTGTATTATTTTCAAGGAAAGTATCAGAAATTACAGTTTCATATGGATGTTATTCTTTAATATCGAATCCTATATATTTGGATTACTGGTATTCCTTGCCAGCATAAGCCATTGCCATTCCAGGAATAACTGTTCAAAAGTTGGGGAAGAACTGAGTAGGGCTCGTATGATGATGGATTCATTTGGTGTGACTTTTTTCGCATTCTGCATCATTTTCTTTATAATTTCACCATGTTCCATGCATACATTTGTAAGTATTTTTGGAAGCCATTTGCTATTATATTTCTTTTTATTAAAGTCATACAAGTGAAGTCAAATTCAGTTACTTCAGCCTCTGCCATCGTTCGATAACTGCAGTGGAAGTGATCTGTGATTAATCAAAGACTGTAAAGTTACTATCAGTATCATGAAAACGATTTTAATTACAGTGCAATTGTATAGAAACCATTATATTTTGCATTCATATTTTTTCCCACTGTAGGCTTAGCATTCCTGAAGCTAATCACATACACTGTCCAACTCAAAGCATTGATTATACAAGGGAACGTGAAATGATTACACAATCACCTCATTCACTGAATGACAAAAGGCTTGCATCCTGATGAGGTCGTCAATTTTGCTGCAGACCTCTGACGAATGCAGCAGTTGTGAGATTATCACAAACACTGAGATGACACAACAGTAACAGTAATATGGCATATAAGAAAATTACTTCATCTTTTATAGCTCAAGGAAAAACTAATTTTACTTACAAATAGAGCTACAAAACAAACATTAAAACAATATGTTCTTGGTGCTAAGGAATATACAGGCTTTTGTCATTCAGTACCGGTACTGGTAAGTTTAAGTAAACTTTCAGTGTTGGCATTGACTCAATGTTTTGTTAGATAACTTGATACTAGAGAGTAATTGATTACAGCTTTACACAACAGATCAAAGATGGTTTCATAAATTGTTTCAGTAATGCATTTCAGAAGTTAATCGGAAGAGCGTTGGAGAAATATGCATTGATTTCCACAGCCAGTCGATTGTATACACTCCTAACAAACCACAAAGGCCCACACAGGCATAAACTTGCACAGCATCATCACACCAGCCTTCTTTCTTGCTGGTACAGGACGAATGAACAGTTCATGCCACGCACATGTAAAAATCGCAACTGAATTGTGCTCAAACTCCCTGTGTCTCCCTTCCCTGTGGCAGGTCTGGAGAGCTGTAGTGGGAGCAGCAAGTTTCTTGGTGGGTTCCGCGAAGTGGCGCACATGCTGGAGTCGTGACACACGCCTCCTCGGCCCCATTCCACCCCGCCCCGCCCTGATGTACAACAGTCCACTTCGCCTCGCCCCGACCTACAGCAGTCCACTCCAACCCGGCCAGACCTGCAGCAGTCCACCCCAGCACCTCTCACCTCCCTCACCCCCTCCTGCACCCCACCCATCGCCACCCTCACTCCCTCCTCCTCCCCGCCCCACGCCTCGCCCTCTGCCAACCAGACTCTCAGGGGTTCCTCGGAGGCCCTATCGTCGCGCCCAGCCTGACCAGTGCCTTGTGACCTGACAGTACCCGGGGCCAAGATCCACACGACAACTTATGGTCTTTTTCCTCTCGTAACCAAGGAGACTACACTTTCCTGCTCCTTCCTTCAAAAACCAGTACTTCTTTTTGGAAGGGAAATTAGAAAGTTCCGTAGATTTTACGCTCTTTCCTCCTTATCCTTTCTGCAAAACCTAGAATTTATTTTTTTGCATGAAAAACAGAAGACTCGGGAAGATTCTGCATGCTTTTTTCTGTTTTTCCTGCCAAAACAAAGGAAGGTTCTGCACTGGCCCTTGCAAAGGTATTTGTTTTTGCAAGAGGAGAAACAGTGGTAGCAATTGCACAATCTCTCTCCTTGTCCTTCCTGCGAAAATAAAAAGGAAGACCTGGAGACATGGGAAGATACTCCACCATCCCTTCCTCGTCCTTTCCACCACCGTAAAGTCACGATGAGGAATTGATCACAAGTTTATCTGTGCATCAAGGTCCAGGCTCAACCACTGTCCCTGAAGCTCCTCCGGCTGCCTTGGGAGGACCTATGATGATAAGAGCTCACAGTCTCTCGCTCGAACATTCATCATTATCATCATCATCATTCTAACTCAGCTAACCTTACAGTGTGCCGGTATCTTGTTTTTCAGCGCTGTTATAACACGTACTACAAAATCTTACATAATGCAGACACACCATCACCATCTTTATCATCACAGTCACTATCATCATCATTGTTATCATTGCCATCATTATTGTCATCATCACTATCCTAAGCCAGCTTACCTTGTATTGTTTCTTGTTTTTCAGTGCTGTTATAACTCAAATGGATTAATTATACTTAAAATACTGCATCTGTGTTTGCTGTGAGGATCCTACGCTGACAAGAACTTAATAATGTGCTAACAGAGAATTATAGTGCCAGCAGATATGCAGAATACAGTACCATGGATGTAAGCCAAATCTCTTATAAACACCCCATTTATGTACTAAACGATATTTTTTCCCCAATTTGGGAAATAAATTGTCTAAAGAAAATTTTTATTTTACAATTTCATACATGCCCAGTTCCCTGAACACTTTTTTTTAGTTCACTTTCACTTATGGATCTTTTCCTTCGTTTCTTACCAACCCGCTAGCAGAAAATTTTAGTAACCGCTCCGTAGTAGGTTCACAGCACATACTTTTTTTTTATAACTTTGGTTTTCACTTTTACTCTCAAGTACTGGACAATTTGCAGTTTTTATTCTCTTAATAATTTTTCAGAAGAGGATTTTATTAACAGCTCCGCAGGTTCACAGTTTCAAAGGAATCTGCAAAGTAGAGCATCACCTCACTCACGTACAGGAGAATTGCCTGTGGCCCATCACCGTCACCCTTACCCGGTGTGGCGGCCGGTTTGCACATGCTGCTATGTGCGGCCAGCAGTGATATACACGTCGACCTTGCTCAAGCCATGTGGTGGTACTGGAGATGGATGCCTTCATGTGGTGGCACCGACATAACTAGTTGGCTCCACTGCCTTGTTATGCAAACGAAGGATGTTAGACAACAGAAGGGCAACATCAGGCTGCAGTCCACCGGGTTTACTTTCAAAGAAGCCTGGGACCACAGCAGCAACAAAAGCAAGCCATTTTTTATGCATCTTAGAGCAAAACTGATTCGTAGAGCAGAGGAACACAACTTTCTGTCACTAGAGAAGACTAGCATAATGCTCTGTCAACAAGCTTTATGTCATAGAGGGGTTTCTTGTGACATTTTATGGTTGATATTGTTATTGGATGCATATTCAGATGATAGTCAATTAATTTTCCAAGACTACACAAGCTATATTGATCATTTCAGACATCATTGTACCCCTCCTGCGCGATACTTTTTTGATCGTGTGTACCTCCATAAAGAAATGACTTTCATTGTCGAAACTCACTTTGGTCGCTAGTAGCGCCACCTATAATTTTGTACCTCGGGTGGGCCAAAGCTTGGTCCGCTCAGAGCTGGCCATTGTCGCCTACTGTCTTGCCAGACACCATAATCCCGTAAGGGGTGGCCATTTGACTTTGAGTTATTTATTTTACAGGGAGGGGCACTAACCCTCCACCAACCCACTTGTTGACACGTAGGGAGCACGTATGGTTTGGTTATATGGTTACCACCCAGCGTTGTAAATGGTTTCTTGGCTTACAGGAAACCATTTGGCTTGTCACTCAATGTAATGCCACCTGTAAAGGAAAGAAAAGCAGTAAGAAGTGACAGGAAATATAGGAGAAATAGGAAGAAAGGAGGGCAGGCACAGAAAAAGAATGATAAAGGCTAAGGAAGAAGTAGGCAGCACTACATCAAGTGAGTGGATGATGGTCGCCACCACCTACCACTACTGGCTTTTATTTATTTATTTATTTATTTATTTATTTTAGGAAAAGGATCAGTAAAGGATAAATCTAACTCCCTCAGTTCAAACTTTCCTTCCTAAGATGAATTAAATTGTTAGGAGATAACAAGAACAAAGGAACAACGTAATTATCGTTATAATAGCTTTTAAAAGTTACACAAATTCGTATTTTGTAGATATCAACTATATTACTGCACCAGTTTAAAACACTAACTGTGGCAAGCGGCCACCTACTATGTCGGACTTTTTGGTTGATTCGGCTTCAAAGCCAGTCCCGTCACTAATCGTTCGTCCCCACTAACCTACCTAATACGACGTTCCTAACTTAACCTAGCCTAACCTAACCTAATTTAACTAAGCCTGATTTAATTTAACCTACCCTAACTAACCTGAACGATTTGGGGACGAATGAGTTTCAGGTCCGAATCAACCCATTGCCCTCTTTTGAACGCCACCGCCAGTGACAACAAATCTAACTCCGTGCTCGAGAGTAACGTTATTTTCCCAGAATAAGTGTCATGAATTACTTACAGTATAGTGTCTTTAGTAACAAATTATATTTCCGGAGAATCTGGGTGTCATAAATGAATTTACAGTTAAGAAAGATAATACCTGTTATAAAATTTTCATCATTTGTTAATGAAAGTTCTCCAACATCTTGACCTGAAGAAGTATTCTTAATACTTTTATATCCTCACGAACTAGTTTAAGGGGGCACTTAATATTTGAGGTGAAATGAAAAGATACAGAGATAAACTTTAGTCTTTGGAAAACACTGCCGGCTAAGAGGATGAAATTGGCTAATCGTCACCGCTAACCCGCAGTTGCCAATTATACTTTTCACATACCACAAATTAGCCAGTATCGATGGGCCTAGTTCAGGTGGTGGATGCAGCGTCGCGGCGGAGATGACGTAGACGGTGATACACGGAAGATGGTGGACTAAAGTGAGGAAATGGTGAGTATAATGCGTGTTTTGTTCATCATCATCATCAACTCCATCCTAGCTTTCCATGTTCAACAGTAGGATTTTTAGAGAGTGGGCAGATGCTCTGACCAAGTCTGGAATTTGAATCCTTTGCCCTCCGTCCGGCGCAACCTCTTTATAGTGGACACTTGTTATGTCCTGGTATGGGGATATTTTTAACAGAATATCCAGTTTATGCTCAAGATGGTTTGATATTGCGTGTTCTCATCTTAAGGGTATGGAAATTAAGTACAAGTAAATGCGCATTTCTTTGGTTTAAGAAAAGGGATGAAGTAGGCATTAGACATACAACTGTAATGCGAAGACTAAATTCATACATTTTAGCGTTCAGTCTGTGTATAAGGCTTCAGCTAAATT
>JAGKTI010008146.1:18012-33070 GCA_018397915.1 Birgus latro | reverse complement strand
AGAGAGAGAGAGAGAATTATGATCTGGGTGGTGGAAGGTGAGAGAAGTGAGGTGAGATGAAATGATAGGTGTAAACATCCACGGCAGAGTGAAATGAGATGAGACGAGACGAGATGAGATGAAATATGACGAGATGGAGGGTGTAGCGAAGTCTGGTAGACTGACACGCTGTGAGATGTGATGAAAGGAGAGGAGAGGAGATGAGATGGCCGGAATATCAGATGAGATGAGTTGAAATGAGATGAAATGAAAACTGTTGAAAAGTATGGTAAGGCGAGATGCTGTGAAATGAGATGAAATGAGATGACGGATGTAGAGAATTATGGTAGGGTGGGATGCTGAGAGATGACATGTATTACAAGAAGTGTGTGATGAGACGGGCAGTGTGAGGTGAGATGAGCTGAGATAAGACGAGATGACAGGTGCATAGAAGTGTGGCAGATGAGGTGCTAAGAGATGAGATGGGACGCGTGAACTGAAATGAGTGAGAGGAAAAGAGAATGAGGAGATGAAACGAGATGAGTGTGGGATGATATGTTAAGAGATGATGTAGAGAAGTCAGTGTGAACCACAGAGGTGAAAAGGGGAGATGAAATCAGTGTGAGAGGAGGACAGACGAAAGATAAAGTGAGATATGTATGAGAAGCTTCCAGAGGTGAGCGAGTTAAGGTGAAATTAGGAGTGAATCAAAGAGATGGAAAGATAATGAGTGTGTGAGGGAGTGTGGGAGGAGGAGGAGGAGGAGGAGGAGAAGGAGGGGGAGGAGGAGGAGGAGGAGGAGGAGGAGGAGGAATATACATAGGAAACCAAACAGCAACAGACCTTCTGGTCCTTTCGAGGCTGCTTGTTACAGGGAAGGCTATGACTACAAGATCTATCTCTACATGCTGAAGGATAAGGATAGTAAAGCAAGAAGGCTCTCCCCACCTCCAAACCCTCCAGGAAAAAAAGTGAGAAAAACCACCATGCAGCATGGAAAAACTGACATGGAAATTTCATAGGAAATACAGGAAAGGAAAGGTCACATTCTATACTACTTTCTGTAAGCTACCTGTCTGAGTAACCTGAAAGAGAAAGTAATCAAATAAACTAATAGCTACGGTATGATATTATAAAAGGGTACGTTGAGTTAATTTAATTCCTTGGTCTCTGTTGGACTCTGCGGGAATTCAGAAGTTACGGATACACATAAATATAGTAATCCCATGGTCTCAGTTCGACTGTGCGGGAAGAAACTTAAAACATTATCACCAAAACTACAAAAGTAAGTTATTCGGACAGAAAAAGAGTCAGCTGAGGATTCTCGTGCAAATACTTGTCTATTTTGTTTTTGAATGTCTTAATTGAGATACTCTTCACGGTATCTGAGGGTAATCTGTTCCAGATATTTACAACTCTGTTGAAGAAGAAGTATTTTGCTTCATGGGATTGGAAACGCTTTCCCAGAATTTTGCAGCCGTTACTTCTAGTTTGCCTTGACCGGTCTATTTCAAAATATTTATTCATGTCCAAGTTGTCATATCCCTTCATGATTTTGAAAACTTCAATAAGATCACCTCTTAACCTGCGCTTCGTTAGGCTAAATAATTTAAGTTCCTCGAGGCGTTCCTCATATGGTTTGTTTCTAAGTCGTGGTATCATTTTTGTGATTCTTCGCTGTATTTTCTCTAATTTTTCTATATCCTTTCTGTAGTACGGAGACCAGAACTGCACACAATACTCAAGATGGGGACGCACTAGCGAGTTGTACAAGGCAAGAATGACTTTTTCTGATTTAAACTCAAAAGTTCTTCCAATAAAACCCACCAGCTTGTCTGCAATTTTAACCGCCTCGGTACACTGCTTACTCCGTTTTGGGTCATTTGATATTATCACACCAAGATCCTTTTCATTGTCTGTACTTGATAACAGGACATTATTCATTTTGTAATTCGCATGGACGTTGTTACTTCCAATATGAAGGACTTTGCATTTTTCCGTGTTGAATTTCATTTGCCATTTTTCTGCCCAGCTTGTTAAAGTATTAAGGTCATTTTGTAACTGTTGCCACTGAAATTTTGAAGTAACTTGACTGGTTATTTTAGTATCATCTGCAAATTTGGATATTTTACAATTTAGACCCTCGTCAATATCGTTTATATATATAATAAAAAGTATCGGTCCAAGTACTGAGCCTTGGGGAACGCCGCTAATCACGTTACGCCATTTAGATTCCTTTCCGTTTATCTCAACTCGCTGTTTTCGGTCTGAAAACCAGTCTTGTAACCATTTCTGCGTATTTCCTTTTATACCGTGTGCTTCTATTTTGCTCATGAGACGCTTGTGGGGGACAGTGTCAAATGCTTTCTGAAAGTCAAGGTAAATTATATCTACTGCTCTTGAGTCATCATATGATTTGTAAACATCATGGAAGAAGTCCAGTAAGTTAGTTAAGCATGAACGACGTTGTCTGAATCCATGCTGTGAGTCTTTAATTATATTATTTACTTCTAAATAGTTAACTATTTTATCTCTTATGATTTTTTCCATTAACTTACACACTATTGATGTTAAGCTAATTGGTCTGTAATTTCCTGGGTGCGACTTATTTCCTTTTTTGAAAATTGGTGTTACATTTGCTAGTTTCCATTCACAAGGAACTTTCCCGGTACTTAATGATTTACTGAATAAGACAGAGAGTGGCAGCAGTAACTCATTCTTTGCTTCTTTGAGAATTTTCGGTGATATATTATCAGGGCCAGGGGTTTTGTTTATGTTCGTACTATTTATGGCTGCAAGGATATCGCTATAATAGATAGTATAGTTGCTAAGGACTGTGCTATTTGCTTGGTTTGTGGGTTCCATTAGGTTTCTGGTGGTGTTTTCTACCGTAAAAACAGACGCAAAGTACTCGTTTAGAATGTTTGCCATTTCAACCTCATTTTCTGTGTGTTTGCCATTATTCATTTCTAGAGGGCCTATTGATGTAGTCATTACCTTTTTCTTTCTAATTTAACTGTAAAATTCTTTAGGGTTTGATTTGCATGTATTAGCAATGTGGATCTCCAGTGCTCTTTTGCTCTGTTTGATAAGTCTTTTCGATGTGCGGCGTAGGTTTTCTTACTGTAATTTATCATCATTATTTTGTGTAGTTTTGTATTTATGGTATGCCTGTTTTTTGGCTGTTAAGGAGGAGGAGGAGGAGGAGGAGGAGGAGGAGGAGGAGGAGGAGGAGGGATGAGTGCAAGACGAGGGTTATACAGAATAAAAGGGAGTTGAGGTGCGGTGAAAAGTTAGTTCAGTGGTTTAGATGGGATAGGATGTCTGAGGGGCGTGAAATGAGTGAGGAGAGAAGTAAGTAATGACATGAATGTGAAATTAGAGGTATACAAAGTTCAGATAAGTTTACATGAGTCTCAGAGGAGAGAGAGAAGTGAGAGGTGAGATGAGTGTGAAATGAAAGGCTTTTAGAGGTGAGATGAGTGTGAAATAAAAGGCTTTTAGAGGTGAGATTAGTGTCTGAGGAGTGAGATGTGAGAAGTGAGATGAGAGGAGAGGTATGATGAGTGTGAAATGAGAGGCATTTTGAGATGAGATAAGCATCTAAGAAACGAGGTGAGAGAAGTGAGAGGTGAGATGAGCGAGGTAAGAGAAGTGAGAAGTAAGATGAGTGTGAAATGAGAGGTACAGTGAGGTGCGGTAAGGAGAAGTGTGCGGGGGCCGATTTTGGCATTAGAGGCAGTCTAACTTGGCACCAGTCTGCAACCGGTGCTCTCTCTCTCTCTCTCTCTCTCTCTCTCTCTCTCTCTCTCCTCCCTTCCGTCTCTGCTCTTTCCCTCCCTCACTACCACTATCACCACCACTACCAACATTAATACACTACTATTATCGCCACCATAATCACTACCACTGTTCCTACGGAAACTTTCATTTCAAATACTACTACTGTACCACTACCACTACTGCTGATAAATATAAATAAAATACAAGATAACAGTGCTAGTGATGAAGGGACTAATGAAGATTCCTGACTAAACTCCAACACCAGCCACCATGACTACCACCAGCACTACCACCACCACCATCAGTGCCATCACCTTCATCCCCACCATCACCTCCACTCCCAACCTCAACCCCTCCACCACCACCACCACTACATGTTCACCCCCACCATTACCACCCGAACCACCACCACCACCACCATCAGTACCATCACCTTCATCACCACCATCACGTTCACTCCCAACCCCAACCCCAACAACCCCACCACCACCACCATCACCACCACCACCACCACCATACACCACTGCCATCACCACCACCACCGCTGATAAATTAATACGAGGTGCCGGCCCTACTGTAGTGGTGAAGCGAATATGGTAGGTTCAACCTGACAAAAATCCCTAACCCTTATTATCGCCGTTGATGATCAAGTGTAGTCACATTGGAGAGTTGATCTGACTTGTAACAAAGGAGATTCATTCCTACCTCATAACTAACGCTCACCAAATTCTATGCAACAACGATTTAGCCCCGTACTCTCGTCGTTTGAGGAAATTCCCTAACACTTTTTCCTGTATGATTTATTTTCCTTACTACATCTTACTGTCCTCGTCAGTGTTACGCAAATCCTTCTACTATCGCCATACTCTGCATAAATAACGTACAAAAGGATAATAACAAGCCATATCCCAAAATTAATCGCTAGGAAAGAGGCATCAGGTAGGTTCCGTAACTGACGACAATACAAGCCTTAGTGCCTTAGTCCTGGGAGTGGCCCAGTCCCGTCAGATAGTAATTAACCACGATAGTTGTCGAAAAAAATCACCTACAATCACTACAAATCACCTACAATCACTACCACTGCTGATTCCACTAACACCACCACCACCATACCGTTATACACCTCACAAAAGCATGTCTCTCTTTCTCTCTCTCTCTCTCTTTTCAACAGACAGAACAGAAGGCACCAGGAACGAAGTGTCACCAAGAATACCACACACCTACCACATCAACCAACCTCGCTGACCTACCATACTACCAATACTACCTACCAAAGCAAATCCGCAACTAACTTTACCCACAATACTTTACCGCAGCACCACACATCAACTGTAGCAGCATATCCAACCAGTCTACCACAGTACCCTACCACATCAGCCTTCCACAATAACTTACCTCACCAACCACAGAAACATCTCCAACCAATCAATCACAGTACCCTACCACAGCATCCTACCACACTAACCTATCTCACCACCCACACTAATCTCTCCAACAATCTTACCACAGCTCCTTACCACAGCATTCTATCCAATCCGGCAGGACCTGGAGCGGTGGCGTCTTCGCCGTGGGTCTACCCCCCAGAGGCCGACGAAGCAGAAGGGGAGGACAACATGGGGACCAAACCACCGCAACCCCTCGGACCCTCACGGGGCCCGAGAACCTGGGAGTGGCTTCGGTCGCCCGGGCAAGTACCACCTCTCTCTACACAATACACACAAGAATACCGTTTTTCTACACCGAGAAATGACTCCCCGGCAGTCATTTCTCGACGACTTCTTCTAGCCGGGGACATTGATAGCAATCCTGGACCCACCAACAAATACATATGTCCAACATGCTCAAAACCTATCACCTCGAGCCGGCAGACAAAAGGTTCAGTTCAATGCAATTCCTGCAAGAACTGGACCCATTACACCTGCACAACATTTGCATATTACACAAACACCTGGACCTGCTCCTTATGCTCCTTCCCGCCACCCACTAACCCCCCCACCAACCCTACTCCTACTTTCTCCACACCTCCTCAGCCTAACCCACCGATCCTTCCCACACCATCCAATCCCTCAACCCCTCCCATCCCACCCCAACCTAATCCACCCCAACCCTTACCTCCATCACAACGTTCTCCTACCCCTTCCCCTCCACCCACACCACTACCTCCCCTCCGTGCTGCAGCATCCAACACACATAGCACCCATAACATAAACATCCTTCAATTAAACACAGATGGCATAAAGACCAAAAACAACTCACACAATTCATCAAACAACACAACATACACATTGCCATCTTACAAGACACAAAACCACACACAACACAATAAACACCTACATTTCATAATTTCACCACCATAAGACAAGACCGGGCCGACGGCGGTGGCGGTGGACTCATCAACTTTTCAGATACAAGTGATACACAAAGCCACTTCTTCCCCCACATGACACTACAACAGAAATACAATCAATTAAAATACGCAATGGTAACATATCACACATAACAATCGCCAACATATACAGTACATTCCCCCCCCCCAAGCGTCTCCCACAGTACCACACAACTACTCTCCACAAATACACCACATCACTAACATACCCAACATCATCCTGGGTGGTGACTCCAACGCCAAGGCATCGGCCTGGTATGTCAACAACCCGACACAGACAAAGGGCTGGTACTACAAACCCATACAGATCATCTTTTCACACTTAATAATCCCCATCAACATACCCATGTCCCACATCAAGCCCTCTTCCTCCCATCACCCCCAGACATCACCTTCTGCTCCCCAAACCTCGCCCCCACAACATCCTGGAGAGTGGTCAGAGCCCTTGACTCTGACCACCTCCCGATCATCATCACTACCAAAACCAGAATCACCCCAGCTGGCCACAGACACACACACACACTAATTATAAGAGAGTCAACTGGGAGGCCTTCACAGCTGAAACAGAACAACACTATGAAACGTTAAACAATACATCCATCACAAACATCAACAATGCTGTGCATACTTTCAATACAATTATACAAAATGCATACAAAAGACATCCCTAGAGGCAACAGAAAAAGACAAAACCCCAACTTCACACCAGAAATTCAAGGCCTCATCAGTCAACAGGACACACTACGACACTCCCCAACACACCATACACATGACACCGTACAACAAATACAAGAACTCAACACTCAGATAAACAATAAAATATCAGAACAGCAAACACTAAATGGAATAATTATCTCCAAACACTTGATCACACCAGCAAACTCTACAAAACACTAAACAGCATCACACTCTCCAACAGCAACACTACACAATCACATGCTGCCATCACAACAACAGACACCATACCTTCAAACAAACAGCAAGCAAACACTCTCATCAGTCACTTTTCACATGTCAGCCATCTAAACCCCCATCACGACGACCGACGTATCATCCGACGTAAGAAACGGTTCCCTACAGACCCAGACTTCGCACCTTTCACTTACAACCAGACGAAGCACATCATTAGAAACCTTAAGCACTCATCTGCCTGTGGACCAGACAATATAGGTAACATACACCTTAAACACCTTGGACCACAAGGCATACAAGCACTCACCAACATATCAAACTACAGCTACTCACACACCATAATACCCACCATCTGGAAGCATGGCATTATCATCACTATCCCCAGACCCAACAATGACCCCACGTTACCTTCCTCACACCGCCCAACCATACTCCTCTGCACCCCCTCCAAAGTCACTGAAAGACTGGTACTACGACTAGTTACACCTCACACACCCCTAGCCCCATCACAAAATGGTTTTAGGCCACTACACTCCACAAACACTCTTCTTACAGACCTTACACAGAGAGTTTTTGAAGGCATGAATTCAGCCAAGCCACCACACAGAACATTCCTTTTCACACTAGACATTAGTAAAGCTTTTGATTCCATCCCCCGCCACAACCTCACAAACAAAATATTCAACACAAACATGCATAATAACACAAAAAGGTGGCTGGCAAACCACTTAGCAGGCAGATGTGCACAAGTAACATTTGCCGGTCAGCCTTCGAACATCAGAAATTCACAAATGGCGTCCCCCAAGGATCCGTTTTGTCCCCTACACTCTTCAACCTATACATACATGACACACCCACACCCCACACACCACAGATACACATGGCTTCCTATGCAGACGACATAACACTAATATGTACATACCAAAACGCAAACACATCCGAACACATCCTCCAACCTTACCTCAACACACTACACGAGTGATTCACCACAAACAGACTCAAAATAGCCCCAGCCAAACCTACAGTGACCCTTCTCACAAACTGGACAGCAGAACACAGTCACATGCCACACCTCACCATAAAGAACACTCCCCTACCACACACACACACACACACACACACACACACACACAAAATCCTTGGTGTAACATGCATTACACCAATGTCATTTAAACAACACATCACAAACATCAAAAATTAATTAACACCAAGACTCAATGTCTTGAGGTCACTTGCCCATACAACATTTGGGCAAAACAAAGAAACCACCACCACAGTATACAAACATTATATACATTCAGTGATGAATTATGCAAGCCCTGCTTGGGCTCCTAACCTCACTAAAACACCCTATAACACTCTTCAGATCATACAGAACGAGGCCCTAAAAATAATCACAGGCTGCACAGCTACTACACCCACAGACCACCTACACCAAGAAACCCGAGTCCTCAAAGTCAAGGATCATCTAGACATGAGAGGCACCCAAATTCTTGCTGCAGCCTTCACAAACCCACAACATCCACTACACTACATGGCAGCACATCCACACACGCCAAGGAACATCAAAACAACACCCAGCACACGATATCATACACAAATACTGTCATCTCCCCCCTCCCCCTCGCCAGCCTCAAACCAGCTTCCAGAGGCATATCCATACTCAGATCACTCGCCGCTCCATTCAGTCACTTAGAGACAACACACAGCTGCATTCACGGCCTCCTGATATCCATCCTTCTGAATCCTATCTCCCTCGTGAGGACAGGGCCCACCTGGCCAGGATGAGATGTGGGCATCATCTAGCCCTCTTAAGTTACCAGAAGAGGCTGGATGACTCCGTCGCTGACGCCTGTCCAAGATATAACACAGCACCCAATATTATTAAGCACATTATGGAAGACTGCATTGCAAAAAATCACCTATGCCAATGACACAACATACACTCCTTGAGAGCTCTGTGGGAAAGCCCGGTCTCGGCCGGAACTCGGGGCTGTTCGACCCGACTGCCTACGGAACAACTACTACCGGTACTACTACCCAATCCAGCACATCAACCAACCACACTAACCAATCATCACAAGTACACAACATTGCTATGACACCAACCATGTAAACCAGCCAATTCTTACAAGCCTACAAGCGCGCACGCCCCCCCCCCCCCAACAAACCTGCAGCACGTGGAAAACCTCGCAGCTTATCTTCCATACCATTCACCCTGAATTCCGAACTGATCAGTTTCTCTACGATCCCTCAGACGCTAGAGGTGTGCCGTCACGAGGTGACATCAATATAATCATGCAACGCCTGTTCAGTTTGACAAAAGTCTATTAACTCACACATTATCCATTGACTGGGAAAAAGTGAACTGCACGAGGAGGGAAACTTCAGCTTGCAATCTACCGAGTTTGCGTTCAAATGCCTCTAGAGCTGCTGCTGCTGCTGCTGCTGCTGCTGCTGCTGCTACTACTACTGTTACTAGCACTATTGCTACAACTAATACTTATCCCGTAAAACCAGTACCACTGATAATTATACATAAACTATCACAACAACAACTTGGGTAACGAAAGGCAAAACTGCTGCATTACCACAGCCAAGTGTATTTATATCTCGTGTATTTAGCTACAAGGGTAAAATCACCACGTCAGACACGCCTACCACCACTAGGTAAAAACTGCTGTACTCTTTCTATTTTAACTTGGTCCACATTTTCGTCCTTTTGCAGTTACTTCTTCGTAGCTCAATAACCGAATTAGATAGGACTGCGGCCCTACATGTTTTCCACTGTACTTCTTCTTAACTATCACCATATTCTAGTATTAATCTATCGTTAAAATTCAGCATTCAAGATGGAGACGGCAAGTTTAGGCCAGGTTATAGTGCTGGGCCGACTCCGAACTTTCTTTACCCCTACAAAGATGTTGACCTTGTACAGCACACGGGTTTTATTCACCCGTGTATGAAGTACAACTCTCATGTCTGGGGAGGCTCCCCACACGCAGTTCTTCTCAATAGGGTGGAGTCAAAGGCTTTTCGTCTCATTAACTCTCCTCCTCTTACTGATTCCCTTCAACCTTTGTCTCTTCGCCGCACTGTTGCTTCTTTATCTCTCTTCTATCGCTACTTCAATGGTCACTGTTCCTCTGAACTGTCTGCTTGCATCCCTCCACCTCTACGACGGGCACGTAGTACCCGTCTAGCAACAAACTCTCATCCCTTTTCTGTCCAACTCTCTAATGCAAGAGTTAACCGTTACTCCCAGTCCTTCATTTATGCAACTGGTCAACTCTGGAACTGTCTCCCTCTGTCTGTATTCCCTGCTTCCTATGATCTCCAATCTTTCAAACGCAGTGTGTCCAGGCATCTCGAAATGAATGGATCTTGAATTTGGCTCTCTTTTGTATTGTTTTTACTTTTTCTTCGAAGGAACAGTATGCGGGCCCTGGCCTTTGGTTCCTTCTTCCTTGCATTAAAAAAAAAAAAAATAAAGGATGTATATAGTCAGTCTACTTCACCTGACAGGACTGAGCTATTCCTAAACTACGTTGCATGAAATTCGATAAGCCTTAGTTTTTCATCATACCCTTGGGAATTTGGTCATATTCTTGGACATATTGTTGGTCTGCTTTCATCTGACTGGACTGGATCACAACCACAGCTTGAATACTAAGTTGTTGCGTGAACGCGATGCCGGTATGTCCAAACGCCAGACTCAACTTAAGAATACGACGAACAACTAAGGCTCTGTGCATTTCATGCCATCATGGCTTAGTAACAGGGTGTGGAAGTGGTCCAGTTCCGTCAGATGAAAACAAACCAGGAATCTGACAAAAGTAAAGTGTATGATGAAACGCGAGCCCGAGGTGAAAGCAAAATAAGCCCAGCAAGAAGGCCCACCACCGCCACCATCACCACCGCCGCCGCCAGGAAGATATAAATAAATTCACAACAATGCAAACCATGGCAAACTCGCACCGCACCAGTTACCAACACCGACATTCCTGGGTAACGTCCTCATACTAGCCTCACTGGTCTTAAACTCTTTAGTCTTAACTCACTGCACGCAAAGACGTCATATATATATAGACCGACCACATCGAAGCAGCACCTGCTGTGATCGAGTTGGTTTCCATGTATGCGGCGACATTAAATAATTATATACTGTGCAATGTGTATCTGTAAACAAATATTTCAACAATGTCTGATCCACAGTGGACAAAACCTGGCACATACACAGTGTGAGGCCTCCAAGAAAAAATAATTGTATGTTGATGCAGACTGAACAAAAGTCGAGCTCAATATACAGGGTGCAGTATTAATCCATGGATGCCCGATCCAATTTGGGTCAAAATCTGCACACACACTGTGTGTGAGGAGGAAGAACTGATTCAGTTTTGAAGATTAGTCATAGGTTACGGTCACGGTCACGGGCCAAGGCCACGAGTCAAGGTCAAAGTTAAGATGAAGCGTTGGTGTGTTCTCTGATCACTCTCTCTAGCCTTTAATGTTGCCAAGCCATTTTACTGAGCTGAAAGGATTGACATACGGTAATGTAGGAATATGCGAAGGCTATTTAGCCCCTTCAGTATTAAAATGTCTTAAACTGAATATAATCGTCTGGAGAGATCAAGAATTAAATAAAGAAAGACCTAACTTGTCACAGCCTTTAAGATATGGTAACGTTAGATCAAGTGTGATCAACTTGGGTCATGTCAGGCTGGGTTTTGTTAAGTTGCCTCATATGGTTTGGATTGGGCTGTTAAGAATATAGTACCTTCCATTTATTAACGTGGAACTGTTGTGTATTATGTTAGGTTACGTGGGTATGTTATCCAAATTAACAGTTTGTGTAACGTGGGGCTGCTATGTATTATTATGTTAGGTTGCGTGGCTAGATTAGATTAACTTAGATCTGGTAATGTGGGATTGCTGCGGATTAACTTAGATCTGGTAACGTGGGACAGCTGAGGATTAACTTAGATCTGGTAACGTGGGATTGCAGCAGATTACCTAAGATCTGGTAACGTGGGATTGCTGTGTTTTGGTAGGTTAGGTTACGTAGTTATATTAGACTAAATTAACTAATATCCGTCTCATGGAAAGTGTATTGTTGTGCTGCTACGTGGGATTTCTGTCTAAAGATTTCTCTGGGGTAGTCATCGCCTCAAGGTTGCTGTTGCTCCTCTCCCCACGTTGTACAATAAGTAACACCTTCCCTCTCACCGCCTGGCTGCGCTGCCACTCTGTTAACTACCAATTAACAGAGCGTGAAAGTTACCTAAGTCTGCAGGCGAAACACCCAAACCATGACTCACTCACCCATTCACTCAATCACCCTGTTGGATCTGCCACTGTGCTATTTCCCAATAAACAGAGCATGAAAGTTACCAGCGGTCTACAAGCATAACAACCAAACCATGACTCATTCATTCATCTGTTGCTGATGCTGGCAAACTTACCCACTCACAATATTTCCATCTGTTGCTGATGCTGGAAACTTCCTCACTCACTCTGTTCCATCTGTTGCTGATGCTGGAAACTTACTCACTCACTCTGTTCCATCTGTTGCTGATGCTGGAAACTCACTCACTCACTCTGTTCCATCTGTTGCTGATGCTGGAAACTCACTCACTCACTCTGTTCCATCTGTTGCTGATGCTGGAAACTCTCATGCACTCTGGTGGTTCAGACAGGGGCTGAGGATCACAAGATCAAGAGATCACTACCGGTTGGAGCACGGAACAATTTGGAGATATTTCCAGAAGATCTATCTATCTACTGCCAGACGCCTTAATCCCATAAGGGGTGGCCACAAACAAATCGCCTCCATGTCGCTCTGTCCCCCGCCATTTCACTGCCCTGCTCACAGCTTACACCTCCCTCTCTCATATACCTCTACACTCCATCCCTCCATCTCATCCTTGGCCTCCCTCTCCCTCTCCCCCCATCGACCTCACTCACATACACTCTCCTTGTCAGTCTCTCACTATCCATCCTTTCCACATGGCCAAACCACCTTAATGTTTTTCTCCTAACGCTTCCTATCACATCCACAACCACACCACAACGCTCCTTCACTTCCTCGTCTGTCTGTCTCTCCATGTGACTCCACATGCTCTTCTCATATAACTCATTTCCACTGCTCTCACTCTTGACTTCTGCCCCCCCAACAGGGTCCAAGAGTTGGTATCACAATACTGTCATGTAGCAGCATTTTCACTTCCATGCTCACTTCCCTGTTTCTTATCACTGCTTTCAAGGAACCAGCAATCTTTCTTCCCTGCTGCATCCTTTCAAGCACTTCACCCTCCAAACTTCCATCCTTACTCATCACACTATGCAAGTACTTAAATGCACTCACATTCTCAATATCCTCCCCATCCATTCTCACTGTACATTCACTGGCTTCACTTCTCTCGAAGACCATCACTTTACTCTTCCCTACATTCATCTTTTGGTTCCGTTTCTTACACTCTCCCAAACTCATCTACCAAGCCTTGCAGCTTCCCTTCGTCTTCACTCAACAACACAGTATCATCTGCAAACAACAGTACCGGTAGTTTCCAAACACTTCCCTCTCTCACTAGGGTCACTCCAACATCCACTGCCCTACCTTGTACTGTATCTCTTCTATAACCCCATCCATATACAGACTGAACAACCATGGAGACATGACACATCCTTGTTTCAATCCAATCTTCAAATGGAAAAATTCACTCAGTTCACCATCTACGTGCACTGCAGCCTTAGCACCCTCATGCATATCTTCACGACCTTCAACAACTTCCCATCTACTCCATATATTCTTAATACTTTCCACAATCCTTGTTTATCCACCTTGTCATATGCTTTCTCCAAATCTATAAAGGCTGCATACAACATCTTTCCCTTCTCTAGAAAATTTTCCACTAAGGATCTAAGAATGATTATCTGATCTACACAACCTCTTCCCTTCCTAAAACCTCCCTGCTCTTCTCCAACTAATTCCTCTGTTATTTCCCTAACTCTGTCAATAAGTTGTGTGACAGAAATAGGAGAGGGAGATGACAGATAAAACGAGCCGCTGAGAAATCAGTTAATCTTTTCGTATCATGTTCTGACCTGGTGGGTCCGACAAAGGGTCAAATCCTACCCGGCTGTGTGTACTCAGCGGTCAGAAGGTCACTGGAAATAGATTAGTAGATTATCACAAAGATCCTATTTCCCAGTTTAACTGCTCCTGTCCGTGAGAAAGTAGGGTAAGCCTAAGAGGGGGCAGAGCGTATTTCCAGAGTAACTGCCCATCAAAATATGCCAAATCTTTCTCCGACTTTCTTGATGGTTCGTAATTGGCTATAGGTGAGCTGAGTGAGGTCCTCATGGGTCATACGAGGTACTAGTACTATTGAGTGGCTGGAGATTATTATTCTAAATGCCTAATGGCTAAATAACTGAAAGAGGCGGAGAAACGACCTCTTATAAGCTCAATTTAGCAGAGAGAGCATCACTTTTAAAGTCATTTTTCAAGAAACACATTCATACGTCTTCGTTACGGTCACGTACTTTGTCACATTTTATTACACTTTCCCTCATAGTTTCTCATTGCTTAATACGTGACGTTAATTTCAAAAGACACTGTTTTGCACCATTATTAGTTTATTCACTACTCCAACATCACTTGTATAATTCATTCACTTCTCTCACCTACACTTGTGTGTAGATTTATACTGTACTTGGTTGTACCCTGTCTCCAAGCCACTCATGTTTGGTATCTGTGAGTATTGTTTGTGTGCCTATGCTCCACTGAGTTGTGATCTAGTTAGGTAAGAGTACCTAGTTCATATTTGTATTACACAGAGCTATGTGTGCATTTCCCTTTGTAAATCGAGTCTGGTATCTTTTATCGGGTGTGTGTGTTATAGTGTACAGTAAAGATAAGTTAGTTTTCTTGTCAACTTTACCTTATCCCTTTTGGTGATTAATTTAAGGGTTAAGAGTGCACCTTAATATACACGT
>JAGKTI010008145.1:12009-27652 GCA_018397915.1 Birgus latro | reverse complement strand
TTGTGTGCGTGTGTGTGTGTGTGTAAAGGGGCAAGGGTGTGTACGTGTATAATATTACAGAGAGAGAGTTTCGTGTGTGTGTGTGTGTGTGTGTGTGTGTGTGTGTGTGTGTGTGTGTGTGATGCAAAGCGTGACCCGAGTGATGTCATTATGAATCTAACTACATGAGTCAGAGTGAGGATTCGTGCAGTGGGGGAGTCCCTGTCTTGTAGTAGCGAGGGCTGCGTAGATGAGGCATGCAGGTCAAGTGGTACATAATTAGCCATTTTACTGCGGTTGGTACACACGGTTATTCTGGCCAACACAAGATTTCATTCGTGAGAAAAATAGCAGCAATCAGAGGCTTCAAACACTATTCCAGTGACTGTAAATTTAGAGTATAAGCTGTTACTTATAAGAATACACACGCTTTCAATACGTGGGAATTTCTGATACTTAATAATTAACGGTACTGTGAAATGAAGGCCACTTTCCAGTTACTTCAGACCAACACAGACCAATTTTCTTCAGTCACCTGAAATTCCACCTGCAGAAATGGTTGAAGCAGGACGTCATTTATTTTTGGTCAAAATGGACGAACATCCTTATATGCACATCCGTACACTTGCCTATAATGACACACAAAGCCTCGGTATCTCTATCAGTTCATGCTAGGCCTACTTTGGGATTGCCCCCCCTCCCCCCTCTCTAGGGTGGAAATGGCAGGGTGCGAACATACGCAAGCGAATGAAAGATTGACTCCAACACCCCAGTTAGAGTCCGCCACCACGTGGGTTCGAATCCTAAACTCAAGGAACACGCAGCAAGAGAAGAGTAAGTTAACAAACAGCCACCGCAGCTCCAATGAAAAGGTGAATTATTACCGCAAATGATCACTCCCCTACCTGGAAAATGATAAAAATGGCCGACCTTAGTGGAGGCGTGAGGGCAGCAGGTAGGGCAATCTAACTCATCCTTCTTTTACGGCCCAGACTCACCTCATTTCCCTTCTACACTTCGAGATGAACACCGCCACCAGGTCATCGATGTCCACAGTCACTTGTATCCTCGGAAATTACGTGAACGCACACAATATGACACGAATCACTGACAAAAGCACACTGACCCTTGATGCTTCTGGCGATAACTGGCTGGTCGCTAGGTTGGAGCCGGCCGGAGATGGACAGGGCAGGTGTGGCAACCCTCTTTTGTCAAGACGTCAAGGCCCACACCATGTACTAATAATCTCTACGTATATCAGACCAAATCGCAGGCACGGTTCTAGTAAATAGCTAAGCATATTGAGCTTAATTATACATGATTCTATGACTCTGATGTGGTTAAACAAATAAAATGAAAAAACAAAATATGGACATCAATACTGCTAGATTTTTGAGTTCACCTGATATATTGGTACCCCTGACTTCTCGACATGCGCGGCGCAGCAAATCCTCTCAGTTGCTAGCCGTTCGATTTAAAAGTAAGGCTGTTTTTTTTAATTTTTTGTTACAGCTATTTAGACTGCATAAGTCAAATATTACGTGTCTGGTGTGTATAGCTTGCACATGTACATTATCATAACACTGTGAGGTTAGTAAGTTACGTAATGGAGGTTTCAACAATTATGTATCTTTAGACTAGGCAACTCCGCTCGGCCACACTCGCAGCCTATCAAAGGAAAGGGAAGAGGAAGCATGATTGGACTGGGGATGTTCAAATTACACCAGTTTCATCTCATTACTAATAGTGGGAAAAGAATTATGGGTTTATGTTGGGAGTAGAGAACGATAAAACAACCTATACGGATCAAGGGAATGTGTGCAGTAGAGGCGAACGATCAACATCCACAAGTGAATGTTGATAAGGATGAGAAATGTGTATCTTCCATTCATTGTTTTGCTTTTCGCTAAGGTTCGCACTCGGCAAAACTGATGGTGTAATACATTCAAGCAATACAACTGTCAATCTTCACGTGTTCAAGTGATATATCAACTATACCCGTAGGTTGAAGAGGTACCAGTCTAGCACTTCATCACATTTACGCGTTACATTTTAAGACGCTTAGAGAGACACTGTAATGAACGTGTGGTGTGTGTGTGAGAGTAGACCCCAGTATGGCACCGCTAAAGGTATATATATATATTATAATTCATAAGCTCAGTCATGTATTTCAATCAATGGGCAAAGCTGACAGTTCTAAATTTACGCTTTCCTAATCCTACTTCAGAGCCCTAATCATCGCACTGTTGTTGCTGTTGTTGATGTAGCAAAATTACTCATCAAAAATATGTAACCCAGATTATATACAACCAGTCCTCATAGTAAAAAAAAAGGGGAGGTGACTCGGCCCAGATTCCCACTATATTTCTCACTACTCCCTGATGTTATACAAGACACAAAAAGGGCCACACGAAATACGTATCAGATCTCTCCTTATTTAATCATCCAGCGAAATAACCTGCAGCAAACGGGGAAAAAATAGTTCAGAGTTGTGGAGTGGGCGGAAATTTTAACCAGTATCATTCTCCCTTCGAAATATAGAATTCCTTTGAAGTTTTAGACAGTAGGGGTGGTGGCAGAGAGGTCGGGGTGAGGAGAGGGAGTGTTGGGGTGAGTGGGATGTGAAGGGGTGAGGGTTAAGAGGGAAGGAGAAAGGTGATGTGAAAGAAACTGTGTAGTAGACGGAGAGGGGAGAAGGTGATGAAGGGAGGAAAATGGTGTGGACGGGGAGCGAAAGGTGCAAGCGGGGGGGGGGGGGGGAGGATACAGAGGGGGAGGGGGGGGGGTAAATGAGGTGGAAGGGAAGGGAGAGATGTGGAAGGGTGTGAGGGATGAGGAGAAACAAGGATGAAGCGGAGGGAGGAGGGAGACGGGTAGGAGGGGGAGCAGAGGGAGATGTGAAGGGAAATGGGGAGGAGAGAGAGAGAGGGATGTGGTGGGGTGGGTAGGGGGAGAAGGGCATCCCAGCACGAATTACGTCAGAGCGGCAGGTTGAGGTAGTGGGTAGTATTAGGCAGGAGAGACAGGGGTAGGGATCACCGACCTTAAGAATATTTATAAGATGGTTATCCCTTTACTTTTCTGACGCATTTACCTTTTTATTCAAACACTGAACTATTACGTTAATCTGAGAGAAGTCTTACTTATCCAAGGCTTAAACATTATCTTCTTTAATTCCTTTACTGTTATGAACGCACCTACTTCAGTCCAGCACCACATGATTTTGTTCGCCTGAGAGAAATACAAGCAGTTCAAAGGTTAATCCTCTCCAATCGAAGTCGTAATTTTTACTATATATATTCCGTTTATGACCAGACAGTATTATACAACCGAAGAGAGACCCTATCGCTTAACAGGCTACAGGGAATGGTAGTGGTGGTAATGGCAATTTAGTAGTACAAGCACGCTGTATAAAGTGACACAAAAAATGGTACTGGTTAACAGGGCAAAGAATATAATACTTTTATTACGTAAACGTTATGGTGAGAGCTATCATCCCAGGTGAAGTGAAAGAGGCAGGGTAGCAGTGATGTCAGGGAACGTCAGCGAGAGTGGCAGTGATGACAGTAGCGGCAATGGTACAAAGGTCAAATTAATCAACCTCCAATATACGTCAGCAGTCATCCACAGTTCCAGACGCCCCGGTAATTCTTCGCCACTTCAGCCTGAAAGTAACAGTGCTGACAGTATCTACAGCAAGTGCAAAAAAAGTTACCTCCATTGCGACAGCCATCGTCAAAATGCCTTCAGTTCGAGATCTAATACTTAATCCTTGTATGAATAAAACAGTGAGGGTGGGAAGTACAAAATTACCTGTCTGCAGAGACTGTTCTTAACCCCTTCATGTAAAATCGTCTAGTACTAACAAAAATCAACATCACAAGAGCAGCAATCGTAAAGGCAGAGCAAGAATGATGTCAGAGAAAGTAGCCGTGCAGACAGTAGCAATTACCAGAGCAAAAAAGTTAAGCAATTAGTCTCCTTTACGTCAACGGTCATCAAAACGCTTGTAGTTCCTGGATACAAATCGTCTGGCGGGAAATTAAAAAAAGGGGGGGGGGAGATGTTCGTACTTGAGTGATAAATGGCGAGTGGTATTACCCCCGAAGCTGAAGTAAATCGTCAAACGGTAGCAAATACCCCGAAAAAATATCAGAGAAACAGCAATAGTTGACAAAAAACCAAGGAAATAATGACTGCAGCAGGGGCAAGAAAATTAAAAAGAATAGCCCCCATTACGTCAAAGGCCATCAAGACGCCCTGTTAACGTCTTCATTCGACAAGTGAATCATTAGCGAAATATGATTGTCTAGCAATTGCTCTAGTGGAAGAATAAAAAAAATATATATTGTACAGGAGCCTTTAATACTGGAGACATTCCCTGACTCCAGTCCAAGATGTGTCCCCTAAGCTGGTACGAAAACAAAGTACAAAAACACACACACACACACACACACACACACGCACAGCAAAAATAGCAACCAAAGCAAGGTACAGGGAAAAGACCAGTGATGAGAGGAGCGACAACACGGGCAAAAAGGTTAGAGCAACTAGCCTCTACTATATCAGCGTCCAGCATACGACCCCTTAGCTTTCCGTTTCGAGTTTCTACTCTGCTCAGCATCAGCAAGAATGAAATGTGAAAAGACACGATCCCACAGAATATATCAATGACGCCTTTCCCCAACTCAAAGTAAATCGTCCAGTAATGTCAGAACTCAAGATGTCTCAAAAGAAGTGGTGAAAGAAGAATACAGTCAGTGTGATGTCAGAGAGTAGACATGATTTAAGGTTGGAGTAGCAATGATGACAGTAGCAACACCAACAGGGGCAAAAAAGGTTAAAGCAATTAGGCCCAATTACGTATCAAGACGCCCCGTTAAGAGGAGCGTCGGGGGTAGGAGGGCAAATTAGACTAAGTGGTTGTAGCCGCGTGATTCCCAGGGCTAACAAGGAACAACTGTACAGCAGCGACACAGACCCTTAAGTGCAGCCTGACACGCCACCAACCCACTTACTCTCCCACGCAAACATCGCCTTTAATTTTGTGACATATTTTTTGTCTTTGCCGTCATTTCCTCTCCACGTATACAAACCCACTACCTTCACTTCCATTAATTTCCTGTTATATTATTTTCACTATATATGAACTTGATAATTCCCTCTCTCTACACAGACCTGACCCGTTAATCTTGCTTTATAATTATTTCTAATTTTAATATCTGCATTCGATCTCACCTGCTACAAATTAACAAGGAAGAACTAAATAACGGGAGAAAGAGACCTTCAAAAACAGTTTGTCATACCAACCCAGCTCTTCTACACAAACCCGACTCACAGATACATTTAGTTACGAGTAAGCGGACCCACGGATCTTGCCCGTACAAAGATGTGGAGAGGATTATGCAAACAGAAATACGAGAAGTTGTTTACCCACCACTTGAGTGCCCGGCTGAGATGATAACGCGGTGGAGAGAGCCTTACGTAACGCAAAATTAGATACCGACACGAAAGGGAATGATGGGAAAAGTGAGAAACGTCCCGGGGTATGCAATTACAACTAACAATATGCACCTATATTCTTTCTGTCCCCCTCCCCCGTCTCTCTTTCTCTCCCCTAAACCCCTGATTAAAAGAGGAAAAACGTGAACTCAGCAGGGTGATTCTTTGGTGACTCAGCACAAACATATC
The DNA here is from genome assembly GCA_018397915.1 of Birgus latro. Lineage (NCBI taxonomy): Eukaryota > Metazoa > Arthropoda > Malacostraca > Decapoda > Coenobitidae > Birgus > Birgus latro. The sequence continues at coordinate 21,982 of JAGKTI010008145.1, read as the reverse complement.
TCCCCAAAGTCCTAATGCCAATATGAATAACTAACATATGCACGGGGGAGACAGCGGTAATAAAATGCTATCAGGAAGTAGTGAAAAAATATGATTTGGTATGTAACAAGTTCTCATCGCCTGGTTTGTCCTTTATAATGAAACACTGTGCCAATTTTTACTCAAACATACACTAAAATTGCCATCTCCAACTTCAGTGCTCACTTGCAACATTAGATTAGCACTAGAATATGATGCTAGTTACAATGAAGTGCTGTGGAGAGGCTGTGGAGTTGCAATATTGTTTTTCTGCCACTGAGTCTGAATTAAATTGCAAAATGACGGAAATTTGGGCCATTATGAGCGAAAACAGTATACCAGAATCTCTACGGTCTTTCCCATTGCGATGCCTTCTTTAATATCTCTTGCAGTTCTTCTCAACAATCACTTTGAATGTCGTAAAGTATCTCACGATCTCGCTATCATCTCGCTTTTCATACCTTCTACAGTCTCGCTCAACAATATAAGTTTTCTCGTTCAGTCCTTTTATAGTCTCTTACAATCTCTCTAACTAAATCTCGTCAGTATCTGCAACCAATAAATTTCGAAATAAGCAGATTACTAAAATAACCTCTATACTACGATAACGTCTGCTGCCTTCAATACTGCTATCACCAGACGATTTTACTCAGCTTAGGGGAGGCCTCTGTTGGTGAAGGGGAAATTGGAGACAGGTTCTAAGCCCCCCAAAGCTGAGTAAAATCGTCTGGTGTTGATAAAAATACAGTTCACAGTTCGTCATGGCGGTGGAGGGGTTAACGCTAAAAATCGCACTAGTCCACAGCCTGAAATTTCTGACGCACGTCGAGAATTTTATCAACTTCTTTAATTCGCTTCTGGCAGACCTCACCGCCAAGTCCCACCCCAACTTCCTTCCCCGCCCCTCTCGTTCCCTCACCAGGCTACTGCAATTTCCTCCTTTCCCTTCCCCCTTCCTATCTTCCTTTCCTCATCTTTTTCTTTTCCTCCATCCAAGACTCCTCCTCCCCCCATTCGTAATCTCACTCGGTTACTCACCCCCCTTACCTCTCTTATACCCCTATCTCCTCTTTATTCTTTTCTTTTCTCTCTCTCCCCTCCCCTCAAACCTCACTCCTCCTCATGTCCCGCCCTCCTTCCTCTGCCCTTGCATCTTCCCCTCCCTCCCTCAACTGCTCTACCCCCCCCCCCCCTCTCTACCCTCCCGCTCTCCTCTCTTCAGTCTCTCTCCTGTATTTCCTCCCTATTCCTCTTCTGCTCTCTTTGCCTCATTCTTTTATTTTTTTTCTTTCTCCTGTGTCCTCCACCTCCCCTTCTGATGCCCCGCTCCATCTCCTCCTCACCTGTCTCCCACTACCTGCCCTTCCCCTTCCTATGCACCTGTCTTTCTCTCGTAATTCTTTTTTTTTTTTTCATTTCTTCCCCTCTCCTCCCCTTCACATCTTTCTTGCCTATATCCCTCCTCTTTTTCTAATATCTCCCATCCCATCATTTTTTGGGGTCGCTACTGTTCTCTGCATTTTAGTTTAGACTTATAAATTATTTACAATTAATCCCTATAATTGGTATTCTCTCTCTCTCTCTCTCTCTCTCTCATAAATATATTAGTTTCGATCTTTCTCAGCCATCATCATCAAGTTCCACATCCATCCACCTTCTCCTGATTTTCATCCCTTCTTTCATCCCAACACCTAGTCCTGCATTCCCTCCCTCGCTCTACATATTCATCCATCTACCTCCCTTCCATCCTTCCCTCTTCTACTCGTTCTCTTCACCTACCTCTCCTTGTTTCCATCCTCCCATCCTACTTTCCACCCCTCCTCACTCTATCAAAACCTCTCCCCTCGTATCTTTGTCAGTTTCCTTCCACTCTTCCTCCCCAGATCGATCTAACTTTTACAGCTTCCCTCCCCTCATTTTATCTCCCCACCCTCGTCTCCTCTCCTCAGCTGCACCTCTTTCGCCCCAGCCTTTTTCGTTTTAAATTTCCTCTCTTCATTCAAGTACCCGCTGCTGCTTCCCTAACATACCCCTCTCCTACCTCTAACCCCTTTTTGTCTCCTCTCCCATTCAGCACACTCCTCTCCCCTCCCTTCTAATTCTTCTTTCTCCTCTCCTTTGCACCACATCTCTCCCCCTCGCATTATCTCCGCCATTCTATTCTCACACTTCCTTTCCACATCCATCCACCCTTTCCTATATCCTTCCCAAACCCTCTTCACTCCTCCGTCATATTCCCATCTCTTCACATCTCCACTCCAATCTTTCCCTTCCTCTCCACATCCATGCTCCTTCTCCTACGTCCCCCTCTCTCCTCCTCCTCCCCTCTCCTCTCCTCCCACCTCTTTTCTCCCTCACTATCTCCGCCAATCTCCCGCCGTCAAAATTTACGCTCCAGTGATCTCCCGCGAAGTGCCTAGTGATCGTCCCTCTTCATAACTTTGGGCCACAAGTTTTGCTGGCCGGGCGGCGGGTGGGCTGGGTTTTTAGCTGCGGTCCGGAATGGTATAGTGTATAGCCGAGTCGTGCTTTGTGGGTAATGGTTCACTGTGGCTGTGAGACTGCTACTGGGGCTGAGTTTTGGCCTAAGTTTGTTATGGTGGAGTCTACTGAAGCTGAGACTGCTGATCTGGTTGAGTCTGTGGAAGCTACTGTGCTGTGCGTGACTCTGTCGTTGTGGTTGTCATATAGATGAAGCTTGTGATGGAGACTGTTGTTAGGGTTCTGACTGTACCGGTGGGTTAGTCTGTCGTGTTAGGGCTGAGTCTGTGTATGTGCTTAAAATTTTTGCTAGAACTGTCTGTTTGGTTTGATTTGTCGGTGTGGTTAAGACTGTTTGGGCTGAATCTGTTTTGTGGTTTTTAGTCTTACTCGAGTCTGTTAACTGCTGTAGAGTCGGCAGGAGAGGTTCTTAGCTGCTCTCCTGAATGGCATAGCGTGTGGTCAAGGCGTGCTTTGTGGGTAATAATTCACTGTGGTTGAGACTGGCATTGGGGTTGGGTATTGTTGTGGTTGTGTCTTGATCTCTGTGAATGCGTGTTGTGGTTGAGTCGTGCTTAGCGGTTAATGGGTAACTGTACGATGAATCAGACGCTGAGGATTTGTGTTGTGGTTGAATTTATCACTGTGGTTTGTAGTCGTGGTTGTCTGTAAGTCCTCGTAGATGTGTTTTACCTTGTAGTTCGGTCTGTCGATGTGGTGGAACTTTTCTGAGTCAGCAGATGCAGTTAAGTTTGTCGTAGTGGTTTATCTTGTCGCTGACGGGATTAAAGACGGGCAAATTCTTGTTCTTGTATCTTGGCTGTTACTAATCTAATCCCGGCTGTTGTGCGTCACGTTCCGGATATTGCTGGTTATAGCCACGGTGTTTTATTCTGAAGTTTATCTGCTGTTAGTCGCACCTTAGCAACTGCTGCTGTTTGGGTCCTGGATGCTGTGCTGCTGATCAAATTGGACACTGTCTCCCGAATCTTGGCTGTTGTCCCTCAAATCTTTGCTGTTCTTTCAATTTTTTTTCCTTGGGTCTTGGTTGCAGTTTTTCAGATCATGGCTGCCTTCTCAAATCCTAACTGCTCTCTCTCGAATTTTGGTTGCTGTATCTTGATTCCTGACTGTTGCCTGTCAAATCTTGGCTGTTGTCTCTCTGATCTTAACTGTTCTTAGTAAAACCTTGGCTTCCAATGGTCAGTTCTTGGTTGCTTTTGGTAGAATTTGACAGTGATTAGTTACATATTTGTTACATTAGGTGGAATCTTGGCTGTTGTCGGTCGAATTTTGGTTGCTGTCGTTCCAGTCAAAGTTGGAGTCAGTCAGCCTCAGATGTACTCCGCTAAATCTGGTCTGCAGTTGATTGTAAGTGGAAAAAGTCTAGCTTCTGGCTTTCACTTGCCCAGAACGCTTCCCAGACAGGCTAAACAATCACACAAGGACACAAACACCAAACTTTAGAGATGGATAAGGCAAGAGAGTGCAGATCTGGAGTACGATGGGCAGAGGAGACGACGGGGAAGGAGGGGGTGGAGTGGGAAGAGGATAGGAGGGTATGAGATGGGATAGTAAGGGTGGAATGGGAAAAAAGGAAGACGATGGGGAGATAAAAGAACGGACAGGTATGCCAAAAGACGAGGATGGGGATGTATGCCAATGGAAAGGATGGGAAGGGAGAGAGATGGGAAGGGAATAACAATGAAAATAAAGAAGATGGGAAGTGAAGCGAATAGGGAGGGAAGGGTGTCGGAGGGAAAAAGAGTGGGAAGAGACTGGATGGGAAAAGATGGGGAGGGGACTGATGGAAAGACAATTGGAGGGAGGGAATAACGATATTCAGGGAGATGGAAAAAAAGGGAAAGAAGCTAATCTAATTCTGAACTAAAAGGAAGCAAGAGGGGACGAGGCGAGCTTCGGGAAAGGCCGAGGGAAGGCTATGTGGGAGGAAAGTGGGGAGGGGACAAAGGGCAGGGTAAGAGTGAAAATAAAAATACATTGATGGACAAAGAGAACAATAAAGGATGAAAGGAGTAAAAAGAAAGGATAAAAAGTAATTTAAAAAAAAAGATAGGAGACAGCACGAATGAATACAGGCAGTGGAGAAGCATCAAGTGGGAGGAATGGAGAGAGGAAGAGAAAACAGAATGAGAGGGATGGGAGGAATGGTTACAAAGGGCATGGAGAATAAAAGGAACGAATGGAAGGATATGGAAAGGTGGGAGGAATGAAAAGACAGGGCTGAGAACCGGATAAGATTGATAGGGAAAACTGATGGATGAGACACAAACGAGAGAGAGAGAAAGAGAGGTGGGATGGAAGCGGGGGGGGGGGATCCTGTCGTTCAAAAGCACTAAGTAAGCTAAATAAAACTGCCTGGCAGTTACAAAAATATTATACAAAGACGCCACAGCCTACTACTGGAGGGACTGATAAATATTCTTAGAAGCAGGAATATCTCTAGAAACGGCCCTCTCTCTCTCTGTCTCTCATTAAGGATTTTCGGACGTGAGGTGCTTCACTCCCTAAAACTTTGGTCTAGCGAAGCCACACCACACACCACACCACACCAAATCACCCTCCCACCTCACACCACACCACAAACCAAGGATATTAACCAAAGGACTCTCGGGGCTGTTCGGCCAGGCTGCCTAGGGAACAACTACCGAAGGACTCTGAACTCCCGCATCTGGCACCTCTGTACTTGTTATTAATATCTTCACTACGACAGTCGTGCCAAAACTGGAAAATATCGTCTGGAAGAAGCAAGAATTCTTTTCTGCTGCACCCCGAAGATTTTATAGTCTTCTTCGGAAAAGCATAAAGTACTGAAAGAGTTAAAGGAGATTACATCTAGCCTGCCCAGCTTTAAAAATCTTCCCCGAGCACCATAAAATTGCTTGTGGTTAAACAATGCAATATAAACTGGGCCACTTTATTGTAAGCGTTGAAATAAAAGTCGCCATCGTATTGCACGATTTACAAGATAGATGATGCTTTCGTGATGTCAGGTTAGTGTGCGAGGGCAGTCAGGCCGCGTCGTTGGCTGAATGGAGTTAGTGCAAAACAAACTGGGTGACGAAGGTTAAGAGTCTGATCAGGTCATTTGCAGCGAGGAGATTGAAGTTGGTTCAGGGAAAATCGAGTCAGAGGAGGTACGGAAGACTCGGGGAAGGTCATGTCGAGTCAGGAAATGTCAGGTAACGTAAGGAACAGTCAGCTAGAACAGGGAAAAGCCCGACAGTTAGTGCAAGTCAGCTAGGGTCAGGGAAAGTCAAGGAAAGTCAAGTAGAGTCTGGGAACCTCATCATGTAGTAAGGGACGTCGTTGAGTCAGGGAAAAACAAGGAGATTCAGTGGACTTTGGGAAAGTCAGGGAGAGTCAGCAGAGTCGAAAGATATCAGGCAGAGTCAGGATAGGTCAGGAAAGCTTATGAAAAAAGTCAAGGACGGTATTAATTAGTTTCTGCAGGAGCCACTGACCGTAATTATTTAAGCCAATTTTTTGATACCCGATCACAAGCCAATTCTATGGTACCCGATCACTCACAAATGCTAAGGTCAACTCGAGGGGTAATTGTTGGAGCCTCTAATAGTCTGCTTGAGGACTACTATTTCTGTATCCCTCTGTTGGCCACTTAGCTTACGAGAAATAAATGTCATAGTTTGAAGCTCTCCTGATTTATGTGAACGCCGAGTATAAAGATATTTCCCAAGCCTTTCACTTCATCACTCCAACAAACACAGTGAAACATGAGCAAGACAAACACGATGAAAGTAGACCATGTAACTGCACCATATATGACGAACGATTAAAATACCTTTACGAAGTGCAGTGCAAACAGATCAAACAATTCCACTAAATACAATGGAACTTGACCTTTAAACAGTTCCACCAAAACACGCTGAATCCGGAGCAACATATCAAACTAGTGAACTAAAACAATCATTTCAACAAACACAATAAAAGCGGATCTAACATTCCACCCAACACAATCACACTACATCAAATAACTCCATCAAACACAGTGAAAGCCGAGCATCATAAATAAAATGTTAAAGCAATGCAATCATTCCAAAACACGCGATTCAGTTATAACACCATTTAAAGAAAATAAGATTAAAGCAACACATTCCAAACACACACACACACACACACACACACACAAACGATACAACAACAACACCATTACTTCAACAAACATAATGAAACAACAGCACCATCACGTAAACAGGGTAGGAACAGTGCAACACCACTCCAACAACTGCAATGAAACAGGAGCAACGTAAACACGACAGACTAGAGCAGCATCCTACTTCATCATTACAGGAAAATTACATGACCTGCGAGAGGGTTCGAAGGAGGTCAGCCTGTATCTAATTACGATCACTCACGTCAATCCCATTAAGTGTAATCTGATCATGTCACTGCTGAGTCGCGTCGAGGAAGATGAGACCCACCTCAGCACACTAAGCCAGCCGGAGTGGTGCAAGATTAAGTGTTGCTGAACGAGGAGAGGCAAGCAGATTACCCATATTAGACTGCACGTGTGTGTGTGTGTGTGTGTGTTGTGTGTGTGTGTGTGTGTAAGTGTGTCACCTCACAACCATACCACATACACTGCATCACATATCACAACATCACACAGCACCAGACACACACATCATTTCCACTTAATCCCACTCTAGCACTGCACTACCATCACATACCTCACACATTTACCTAGAGCACAATGATCAAATGCAAAGTCACACGAACAAGCCTAAAAATCATAATATAAATCACTTACTGTTAGACAACACAAGCGGAATATTATTTTTCCGTAAAACTGTGAAAAAAGCAAGCTCAGAGATAATGGCAAAAACTTCATAACTACTGGCTGTCTAGCAGAGTGAAAATGAATGAATTACTGAGCAAGGGAAGAATAAATAAGCAGAAATTGGAGACAGGTGTGGAAGGCGGTGGGATGTGTTTGGTACAAGAGTCTGATACTGAGCTCCGATTACGTGTTTTTCACCGTAATCATACACCCAACAGACGACTTTATCAAACCCAGGCGAGCCCCCTACGAAAAAGGAAGTTAAGGAAGGATGTATCTAACCCCTTCAGTTCGAAAAGCTTACCCTAAGTTGAAGGAAACCCGTTTGGTGACAGCAAGAACAGTATAAATAAATACTTCATCGGATTAAACCCTTTCACTCTGGCGACGTATTTTATGGTATAATCTATCTGCATCCGATGACTTCCCCCCCACCCCCCCAGTGACAGACAACAAAGGTCATATCTAACTCGTAATTTGAAGTCTCTTTCTAAAGCTGAATAAAATTGTCCAGAAAAATCGAGGGTTTAATTAAAAGGGCGTGTGATAAAAATGGTAGTAGTACAAAACTACTACACAGCCATATCACGAAGTTCTCTGCCTTCCAGCGACGCAAAGTTCCGCTGCTTTTCCACCGCCGCCACCATCTCTATACGCATGGGAGGTCTGCCATGCACTAGGGGCCGACCCCGCTCCTCAGACAAAGTTTTAATTCGGCCCTTAAAACTGGGGTATCGGGAACTAAAAAAATAAAAAAAACATAAAAACCACCTCCATGAGCTCAAAATTTACTGCCTGGGGTCGAACTTAAGAGAGTAATCTGGCAGACGGGGCCAGAAAATGATGATGGTACCAGCGATGCTGCCGAGGAAAAGAAAGTAGAAATTATATATACCGTATACACAGGGCTGCGAGAAGCAGACCGAAACAGACCTGGGACGACGTCACAAAGTTGTGACCTATGGGATAAGGGACTGAATAAGGCGGCTCCCAGAGTTCGAGTAGTGTGGATAGACGCCATTAGGTGACCAAGGCAGACGCATGCAAGCATGTTGGAACATTTATAAACGATATGATACAATACAGTGTTCGAAAATGTCTGACCACATTTCACAGTTGAGTAACAAAAAACTAAACGTAATAGGAAAAAAAAAAGAAATAAAGTGCAGAGGAACTTTAAGGTACCTAAGTTGTGTTTGTGTGCATTCCCTGAACAGTAAATAGTTACCATATCACAGCTGACGAGCAGGGAATGAAAACGTGATTGATATTTCATAAGTATACCCTATCACCCACACGAGTATACTCAGCATGGAGAGACATTTTGAAGTGGAGAAATTAGAGATGTTATTTATTAGCCCCTCGAGGTTAAGAAAAATGGACTATCAATCGTAACCCCACCTTACCCCCAACTACTAATATCTCAAATCAATCTCTCAGTATCAACATCCCCCTTTCACCCCCCTCCCCCTCCGTATCAGAATGGATTTATTGGGCATCAGTAAAGGGCGGAGGAAGGGGTAGGGGGAAACGGGCACACGTCTTTTGTCAAGCACCGCCACCGCCATTCCTGTATTCATTTCATGTATATCGTGTTCCCGTTAATGACATCATGTTTATATACTGACACAGCCATGCGACGGTCGGCAGGCAGGGATTGTATTGGCTACGTGTGTATTTTTATGTTTTGTTTCTCATAACTGAACATATTTCGTGTTGTCTTCGTGATTTGTCAAATTTACTTCTTTCATGTCATATCACTTTTAAGTTTGCTATTTTTTTTTTTTGTCATTACCAGTGTACACAAAAATAATCTTTAGACTGATTTATTCTATTCTTCATTAATCGGCCCTAACCATTTCATTAAATATTTTCCCACATAAAAACAGCTGCTAACAATTTACAGAAAATAAATAAATAAAATAAAAAATAACATATCGCCCACTCATTAGCTATAACCCATTCCCAGTACTGATATCAAAAACCATATTCACGTCACTTTCCTCACACTCCTATCACATCATCAGACCACTCTTAGAAACCTCCCACAACTGGAATAACTCTCTCTCTCTCTCTCTCTCTCTCTCTCTCTCACAATTACCTGGCCTCAACCCACATCCATATCACTCACCACATCACTTACATCACACTCCTATCACACCACTGAATTCAACCTCGCAAAGGCACACCCACACACCATCCAACACTATTCCCATTACAGACATCAAACACGACATTCTCATCCCTCAGATAACACTCCCGCCACACATCCACCATCCGAGAAATGAGGTGAACTGCTCCCCTCAAATTAGCAGCACGTCCAATGGGGCCTCTGAGTGATCATTAGTAATTCATCTACAGCATCGTAACTATCAAATTGCTCACCGCTAATTACGAGAGCTATCAGTTCCCTCCCTGGCCAGCGGTGCCCCCTGACCGTATCCGGCTGGGCTTCAATATTCCACCATCACTGCCGGGTAGATGAAGTCAAACGGGATTATTGGATTTATGAAAATTTTATCGGAACCGGTGAATACATCCTCGGTGCTGCTGCGATCCAGAGGCCAAGCCTATCGATCTGTCTGTCTTATACCTCTCCCTCCCTCCCTCAATTTACCTATCTACCTATGTATGTATACATCTCTATCTCTC